>CM059441.1:40650480-40839418 GCA_030390025.1 Squalus acanthias | reverse complement strand
CAGCATTGTATCAGTGTGAGAATATACACCAGCACTGTATCAGTGTGAGAATATACACCAGCATCTGTATCAGTGTGAGAATATACACCAGCATGTATCAGTGTGAGAATATACACCAGCACTGTATCAGTGTGAGATATACACCAGCACTGTCATCAGTGTGAGAATATACACCAGCACTGCATCAGTGTGAGAATATACACCAGCACTGCATCAGTGTGAGAATATCCACCAGCACTGCATCAGTGTGAGAATATACACCAGCACTGTATCAGTGTGAGAATATACACCAGCACTGTATCAGTGTGAGAATATACACCAGCATTGTATCAGTGTGAGAATATACACCAGCATTGTATTAGTGTGAGAATATACACCAGCACTGTATCAGTGTGAGAATATACACCAGCACTGTATCAGTGTGAGAATATACACCAGCACTGTATCAGTGTGAGAATATACACCAGCATTGTATCAGTGTGAGAATATACACCAGCACTGTATCAGTGTGAGAATATACACCAGCACTGTATCAGTGTGAGAATATACACCAGCACTGTATCAGTGTGAGAATATACACCAGCATTGTATCAGTGTGAGAATATACACCAGCATTGTATCAGTGTGAGAATATACACCAGCACTGTATCAGTGTGAGAATATACACCAGCATTGTATCAGTGTGAGAATATACACCAGCACTGTATCAGTGTGAGAATATACACCAGCACTGTATCAGTGTGAGAATATACACCAGCACTGTATCAGTGTGAGAATATACACCAGCACTGTATCAGTGTGAGAATATACACCAGCATTGTATCAGTGTGAGAATATACACCAGCATTGTATCAGTGTGAGAATATACACCAGCATTGTATCAGTGTGAGAATATACACCAGCACTGTATCAGTGTGAGAATATACACCAGCACTTGTATCAGTGTGAGAATATACACCAGCACTGTATCAGTGTGAGAATATACACCAGCATTGTATCAGTGTGAGAATATACACCAGCACTGTATCAGTGTGAGAATATACACCAGCACTGTATCAGTGTGAGAATATACACCAGCACTGTATCAGTGTGAGAATATACACCAGCACTGTATCAGTGTGAGAATATACACCAGCACTGTATCAGTGTGAGAATATACACCAGCACTGTATCAGTGTGAGAATATACACCAGCACTGTATCAGTGTGAGAATATACACCAGCATTGTATCAGTGTGAGAATATACACCAGCATTGTATCAGTGTGAGAATATACACCAGCATTGTATCAGTGTGAGAATATACACCAGCACTGTATCAGTGTGAGAATATACACCAGCATTGTATCAGTGTGAGAATATACACCAGCATTGTATCAGTGTGAGAATATACACCAGCATTGTATCAGTGTGAGAATATACACCAGCATTGTATCAGTGTGAGAATATACACCAGCACTGTATCAGTGTGAGAATATACACCAGCACTGTATCAGTGTGAGAATATACACCAGCACTGTATCAGTGTGAGAATATACACCAGCACTGTATCAGTGTGAGAATATACACCAGCACTGTATCAGTGTGAGAATATACACCAGCACTGTATCAGTGTGAGAATATACACCAGCACTGTATCAGTGTGAGAATATACACCAGCACTGTATCAGTGTGAGAATATATACCAGCATTGTATCAGTGTGAGAATATACACCAGCATTGTATCAGTGTGAGAATATACACCAGCATTGTATCAGTGTGAGAATATACACCAGCACTGTATCAGTGTGAGAATATACACCAGCATCTGTATCAGTGTGAGAATATACACCAGCACTGTATCAGTGTGAGAATATACACCAGCACTGTATCAGTGTGAGAATATACACCAGCATTGTATCAGTGTGAGAATATACACCAGCATTGTATCAGTGTGAGAATATACACCAGCACTGTATCAGTGTGAGAATATACACCAGCACTGTATCAGTGTGAGAATATACACCAGCACTGTATCAGTGTGAGAATATACACCAGCACTGTATCAGTGTGAGAATATACACCAGCACTGTATCAGTGTGAGAATATACACCAGCACTGTATCAGTGTGAGAATATACACCAGCACTGTATCAGTGTGAGAATATACACCAGCATTGTATCAGTGTGAGAATATACACCAGCATTGTATCAGTGTGAGAATATACACCAGCATTGTATCAGTGTGAGAATATACACCAGCATTGTATCAGTGTGAGAATATACACCAGCATTGTATCAGTGTGAGAATATACACCAGCATTGTATCAGTGTGAGAATATACACCAGCACTGTATCAGTGTGAGAATATAGACCAGCATTGTATCAGTGTGAGAATATCCACCAGCACTGTATCAGTGTGAGAATATACACCAGCATTGTATCAGTGTGAGAATATACACCAGCATTGTATCAGTGTGAGAATATACACCAGCACTGTATCAGTGTGAGAATATACACCAGCACTGTATCAGTGTGAGAATATACACCAGCACTGTATCAGTGTGAGAATATACACCAGCACTGTATCAGTGTGAGAATATACACCAGCACTGTATCAGTGTGAGAATATACACCAGCACTGTATCAGTGTGAGAATATACACCAGCACTGTATCAGTGTGAGAATATACACCAGCACTGTATCAGTGTGAGAATATACACCAGCACTGTATCAGTGTGAGAATATACACCAGCACTGTATCAGTGTGAGAATATCCACCAGCACTGTATCAGTGTGAGAATATACACCAGCACTGTATCAGTGTGAGAATATACACCAGCATTGTATCAGTGTGAGAATATACACCAGCATTGTATCAGTGTGAGAATATACACCAGCATTGTATCAGTGTGAGAATATACACCAGCATTGTATCAGTGTGAGAATATACACCAGCACTGTATCAGTGTGAGAATATACACCAGCATTGTATCAGTGTGAGAATATACACCAGCACTGTATCAGTGTGAGAATATACACCAGCACTGTATCAGTGTGAGAATATACACCAGCACTGTATCAGTGTGAGAATATACACCAGCACTGTATCAGTGTGAGAATATACACCAGCACTGTATCAGTGTGAGAATATACACCAGCATTGTATCAGTGTGAGAATATACACCAGCACTGTATCAGTGTGAGAATATACACCAGCATTGTATCAGTGTGAGAATATACACCAGCACTGTATCAGTGTGAGAATATACACCAGCACTGTATCAGTGTGAGAATATACACCAGCACTGTATCAGTGTGAGAATATACACCAGCATTGTATCAGTGTGAGAATATACACCAGCATTGTATCAGTGTGAGAATATACACCAGCACTGTATCAGTGTGAGAATATACACCAGCACTGTATCAGTGTGAGAATATACACCAGCACTGTATCAGTGTGAGAATATACACCAGCACTGTATCAGTGTGAGAATATACACCAGCACTGTATCAGTGTGAGAATATACACCAGCACTGTATCAGTGTGAGAATATACACCAGCACTGTATCAGTGTGAGAATATACACCAGCACTGTATCAGTGTGAGAATATACACCAGCACTGTATCAGTGTGAGAATATACACCAGCATTGTATCAGTGTGAGAATATACACCAGCACTGTATCAGTGTGAGAATATACACCAGCACTGTATCAGTGTGAGAATATACACCAGCATTGTATCAGTGTGAGAATATACACCAGCACTGTATCAGTGTGAGAATATACACCAGCATTGTATCAGTGTGAGAATATACACCAGCATTGTATCAGTGTGAGAATATACACCAGCACTGTATCAGTGTGAGAATATACACCAGCATTGTATCAGTGTGAGAATATACACCAGCATTGTATCAGTGTGAGAATATACACCAGCACTGTATCAGTGTGAGAATATACACCAGCACTGTATCAGTGTGAGAATATACACCAGCACTGTATCAGTGTGAGAATATACACCAGCACTGTATCAGTGTGAGAATATACACCAGCACTGTATCAGTGTGAGAATATACACCAGCACTGTATCAGTGTGAGAATATACACCAGCACTGTATCAGTGTGAGAATATACACCAGCACTGTATCAGTGTGAGAATATACACCAGCACTGTATCAGTGTGAGAATATACACCAGCACTGTATCAGTGTGAGAATATACACCAGCATTGTATCAGTGTGAGAATATACACCAGCATTGTATCAGTGTGAGAATATACACCAGCATTGTATCAGTGTGAGAATATACACCAGCATTGTATCAGTGTGAGAATATACACCAGCACTGTATCAGTGTGAGAATATACACCAGCATTGTATCAGTGTGAGAATATACACCAGCACTGTATCAGTGTGAGAATATACACCAGCATTGTATCAGTGTGAGAATATACACCAGCACTGTATCAGTGTGAGAATATACACCAGCACTGTATCAGTGTGAGAATATACACCAGCATTGTATCAGTGTGAGAATATACACCAGCATTGTATCAGTGTGAGAATATACACCAGCATTGTATCAGTGTGAGAATATACACCAGCATTGTATCAGTGTGAGAATATACACCAGCATTGTATCAGTGTGAGAATATACACCAGCACTGTATCAGTGTGAGAATATACACCAGCATTGTATCAGTGTGAGAATATACACCAGCACTGTATCAGTGTGAGAATATACACCAGCACTGTATCAGTGTGAGAATATACACCAGCACTGTATCAGTGTGAGAATATACACAGCACTGTATCAGTGTGAGAATATACACCAGCACTGTATCAGTGTGAGAATATACACCAGCATTGTATCAGTGTGAGAATATACACCAGCACTGTATCAGTGTGAGAATATACACCAGCATTGTATCAGTGTGAGAATATACACCAGCACTGTATCAGTGTGAGAATATACACCAGCATTGTATCAGTGTGAGAATATACACCAGCACTGTATCAGTGTGAGAATATACACCAGCACTGTATCAGTGTGAGAATATACACCAGCACTGTATCAGTGTGAGAATATACACCAGCACTGTATCAGTGTGAGAATATACACCAGCACTGTATCAGTGTGAGAATATACACCAGCACTGTATCAGTGTGAGAATATACACCAGCACTGTATCAGTGTGAGAATATACACCAGCACTGTATCAGTGTGAGAATATACACCAGCATTGTATCAGTGTGAGAATATACACCAGCACTGTATCAGTGTGAGAATATACACCAGCACTGTATCAGTGTGAGAATATACACCAGCACTGTATCAGTGTGAGAATATACACCAGCATTGTATCAGTGTGAGAATATACACCAGCATTGTATCAGTGTGAGAATATACACAGCACTGTATCAGTGTGAGAATATACACCAGCATTGTATCAGTGTGAGAATATACACCAGCACTGTATCAGTGTGAGAATATACACCAGCACTGTATCAGTGTGAGAATATACACCAGCACTGTATCAGTGTGAGAATATACACCAGCATTGTATCAGTGTGAGAATATACACCAGCACTGTATCAGTGTGAGAATATACACCAGCACTGTATCAGTGTGAGAATATACACCAGCATTGTATCAGTGTGAGAATATACACCAGCACTGTATCAGTGTGAGAATATACACCAGCACTGTATCAGTGTGAGAATATACACCAGCACTGTATCAGTGTGAGAATATACACCAGCACTGTATCAGTGTGAGAATATACACCAGCACTGTATCAGTGTGAGAATATACACCAGCATTGTATCAGTGTGAGAATATACACCAGCATTGTATCAGTGTGAGAATATACACCAGCACTGTATCAGTGTGAGAATATACACCAGCATTGTATCAGTGTGAGAATATACACCAGCACTGTATCAGTGTGAGAATATACACCAGCACTGTATCAGTGTGAGAATATACACCAGCACTGTATCAGTGTGAGAATATACACCAGCACTGTATCAGTGTGAGAATATACACCAGCACTGTATCAGTGTGAGAATATACACCAGCACTGTATCAGTGTGAGAATATACACCAGCACTGTATCAGTGTGAGAATATACACCAGCACTGTATCAGTGTGAGAATATACACCAGCACTGTATCAGTGTGAGAATATACACCAGCATTGTATCAGTGTGAGAATATACACCAGCATTGTATCAGTGTGAGAATATACACCAGCATTGTATCAGTGTGAGAATATACACCAGCATTGTATCAGTGTGAGAATATACACCAGCACTGTATTAGTGTGAGAATATACACCAGCACTGTATCAGTGTGAGAATATACACCAGCACTGTATCAGTGTGAGAATATACACCAGCACTGTATCAGTGTGAGAATATACACCAGCATTGTATCAGTGTGAGAATATACACCAGCATTGTATCAGTGTGAGAATATACACCAGCACTGTATCAGTGTGAGAATATACACCAGCACTGTATCAGTGTGAGAATATACACCAGCACTGTATCAGTGTGAGAATATACACCAGCACTGTATCAGTGTGAGAATATACACCAGCACTGTATCAGTGTGAGAATATACACCAGCACTGTATCAGTGTGAGAATATACACCAGCACTGTATCAGTGTGAGAATATACACCAGCACTGTATCAGTGTGAGAATATACACCAGCATTGTATCAGTGTGAGAATATACACCAGCACTGTATCAGTGTGAGAATATACACCAGCACTGTATCAGTGTGAGAATATACACCAGCATTGTATCAGTGTGAGAATATACACCAGCACTGTATCAGTGTGAGAATATACACCAGCATTGTATCAGTGTGAGAATATACACCAGCACTGTATCAGTGTGAGAATATACACCAGCACTGTATCAGTGTGAGAATATACACCAGCACTGTATCAGTGTGAGAATATACACCAGCATTGTATCAGTGTGAGAATATACACCAGCACTGTATCAGTGTGAGAATATACACCAGCATTGTATCAGTGTGAGAATATACACCAGCACTGTATCAGTGTGAGAATATACACCAGCATTGTATCAGTGTGAGAATATACACCAGCATTGTATCAGTGTGAGAATATACACCAGCACTGTATCAGTGTGAGAATATACACCAGCATTGTATCAGTGTGAGAATATACACCAGCACTGTATCAGTGTGAGAATATACACCAGCACTGTATCAGTGTGAGAATATACACCAGCACTGTATCAGTGTGAGAATATACACCAGCACTGTATCAGTGTGAGAATATACACCAGCACTGTATCAGTGTGAGAATATACACCAGCATTGTATCAGTGTGAGAATATACACCAGCACTGTATCAGTGTGAGAATATACACCAGCACTGTATCAGTGTGAGAATATACACCAGCATTGTATCAGTGTGAGAATATACACCAGCATTGTATCAGTGTGAGAATATACACCAGCACTGTATCAGTGTGAGAATATACACAGCATTGTATCAGTGTGAGAATATACACCAGCATTGTATCAGTGTGAGAATATACACCAGCATTGTATCAGTGTGAGAATATACACCAGCACTGTATCAGTGTGAGAATATACACCAGCACTGTATCAGTGTGAGAATATACACCAGCACTGTATCAGTGTGAGAATATACACCAGCACTGTATCAGTGTGAGAATATACACCAGCATTGTATCAGTGTGAGAATATACACCAGCATTGTATCAGTGTGAGAATATACACCAGCACTGTATCAGTGTGAGAATATACACCAGCACTGTATCAGTGTGAGAATATACACCAGCACTGTATCAGTGTGAGAATATACACCAGCACTGTATCAGTGTGAGAATATACACCAGCACTGTATCAGTGTGAGAATATACACCAGCACTGTATCAGTGTGAGAATATACACCAGCACTGTATCAGTGTGAGAATATACACCAGCACTGTATCAGTGTGAGAATATACACCAGCACTGTATCAGTGTGAGAATATACACCAGCATTGTATCAGTGTGAGAATATACACCAGCATTGTATCAGTGTGAGAATATACACCAGCATTGTATCAGTGTGAGAATATACACCAGCATTGTATCAGTGTGAGAATATACACCAGCACTGTATCAGTGTGAGAATATACACCAGCATTGTATCAGTGTGAGAATATACACCAGCATTGTATCAGTGTGAGAATATACACCAGCACTGTATCAGTGTGAGAATATACACCAGCACTGTATCAGTGTGAGAATATACACCAGCATTGTATCAGTGTGAGAATATACACCAGCACTGTATCAGTGTGAGAATATACACCAGCACTGTATCAGTGTGAGAATATACACCAGCACTGTATCAGTGTGAGAATATACACCAGCACTGTATCAGTGTGAGAATATACACCAGCACTGTATCAGTGTGAGAATATACACCAGCACTGTATCAGTGTGAGAATATACACCAGCACTGTATCAGTGTGAGAATATACACCAGCACTGTATCAGTGTGAGAATATACACCAGCACTGTATCAGTGTGAGAATATACACCAGCACTGTATCAGTGTGAGAATATACACCAGCATTGTATCAGTGTGAGAATATACACCAGCACTGTATCAGTGTGAGAATATACACCAGCATTGTATCAGTGTGAGAATATACACCAGCACTGTATCAGTGTGAGAATATACACCAGCACTGTATCAGTGTGAGAATATACACCAGCACTGTATCAGTGTGAGAATATACACCAGCATTGTATCAGTGTGAGAATATACACCAGCACTGTATCAGTGTGAGAATATACACCAGCATTGTATCAGTGTGAGAATATACACCAGCATTGTATCAGTGTGAGAATATACACCAGCACTGTATCAGTGTGAGAATATACACCAGCATTGTATCAGTGTGAGAATATACACCAGCACTGTATCAGTGTGAGAATATACACCAGCACTGTATCAGTGTGAGAATATACACCAGCACTGTATCAGTGTGAGAATATACACCAGCACTGTATCAGTGTGAGAATATACACCAGCACTGTATCAGTGTGAGAATATACACCAGCACTGTATCAGTGTGAGAATATACACAGCACTGTATCAGTGTGAGAATATACACCAGCATTGTATCAGTGTGAGAATATACACCAGCATTGTATCAGTGTGAGAATATACACCAGCACTGTATCAGTGTGAGAATATACACCAGCACTGTATCAGTGTGAGAATATACACCAGCACTGTATCAGTGTGAGAATATACACCAGCATTGTATCAGTGTGAGAATATACACCAGCACTTTATCAGTGTGAGAATATACACCAGCATTGTATCAGTGTGAGAATATACACCAGCACTGTATCAGTGTGAGAATATACACCAGCACTGTATCAGTGTGAGAATATACACAGCACTGTATCAGTGTGAGAATATACACCAGCATTGTATCAGTGTGAGAATATACACCAGCAATGTATTAGTGTGAGAATATACACCAGCACTGTATCAGTGTGAGAATATACACCAGCACTGTATCAGTGTGAGAATATACACCAGCATTGTATCAGTGTGAGAATATACACCAGCATTGTATTAGTGTGAGAATATACACAAGCACTGTATCAGTGTGAGAATATATACCAGCATTGTATCAGTGTGAGAATATACACCAGCACTGTATCAGTGTGAGAATATACACCAGCATTGTATCAGTGTGAGAATATACACCAGCATTGTATCAGTGTGAGAATATACACCAGCACTGTATCAGTGTGAGAATATACACCAGCACTGTATCAGTGTGAGAATATACACCAGCATTGTATCAGTGTGAGAATATACACCAGCACTGTATCAGTGTGAGAATATACACCAGCACTGTATCAGTGTGAGAATATACACCAGCACTTGTATCAGTGTGAGAATATACACCAGCACTGTATCAGTGTGAGAATATACACCAGCACTGTATCAGTGTGAGAATATACACCAGCACTGTATCAGTGTGAGAATATACACCAGCACTGTATCAGTGTGAGAATATACACCAGCACTGTATCAGTGTGAGAATATACACCAGCACTGTATCAGTGTGAGAATATACACCAGCATTGTATCAGTGTGAGAATATACACCAGCATTGTATCAGTGTGAGAATATACACCAGCACTGTATCAGTGTGAGAATATACACCAGCATTGTATCAGTGTGAGAATATACACCAGCATTGTATCAGTGTGAGAATATACACCAGCATTGTATCAGTGTGAGAATATACACCAGCACTGTATCAGTGTGAGAATATACACCAGCACTGTATCAGTGTGAGAATATACACCAGCATTGTATCAGTGTGAGAATATACACCAGCATTGTATTAGTGTGAGAATATACACCAGCACTGTATCAGTGTGAGAATATACACCAGCACTGTATCAGTGTGAGAATATACACCAGCACTGTATCAGTGTGAGAATATACACCAGCACTGTATCAGTGTGAGAATATACACCAGCACTGTATCAGTGTGAGAATATACACCAGCACTGTATCAGTGTGAGAATATACACCAGCACTGTATCAGTGTGAGAATATACACCAGCACTGTATCAGTGTGAGAATATACACCAGCACTGTATCAGTGTGAGAATATACACCAGCATTGTATCAGTGTGAGAATATACACCAGCATTGTATCAGTGTGAGAATATACACCAGCACTGTATCAGTGTGAGAATATACACCAGCATTGTATCAGTGTGAGAATATACACCAGCACTGTATCAGTGTGAGAATATACACCAGCATTGTATCAGTGTGAGAATATACACCAGCACTGTATCAGTGTGAGAATATACACCAGCACTGTATCAGTGTGAGAATATACACCAGCATTGTATCAGTGTGAGAATATACACCAGCACTGTATCAGTGTGAGAATATACACCAGCACTGTATCAGTGTGAGAATATACACCAGCATTGTATCAGTGTGAGAATATACACCAGCATTGTATCAGTGTGAGAATATACACCAGCACTGTATCAGTGTGAGAATATACACCAGCATTGTATCAGTGTGAGAATATACACCAGCATTGTATCAGTGTGAGAATATACACCAGCACTGTATCAGTGTGAGAATATACACCAGCATTGTATCAGTGTGAGAATATACACCAGCACTGTATCAGTGTGAGAATATACACCAGCACTGTATCAGTGTGAGAATATACACCAGCACTGTATCAGTGTGAGAATATACACCAGCACTGTATCAGTGTGAGAATATACACCAGCACTGTATCAGTGTGAGAATATACACCAGCACTGTATCAGTGTGAGAATATACACCAGCACTGTATCAGTGTGAGAATATACACCAGCATTGTATCAGTGTGAGAATATACACCAGCATTGTATCAGTGTGAGAATATACACCAGCACTGTATCAGTGTGAGAATATACACCAGCACTGTATCAGTGTGAGAATATACACCAGCACTGTATCAGTGTGAGAATATACACCAGCATTGTATCAGTGTGAGAATATACACCAGCACTGTATCAGTGTGAGAATATACACCAGCATTGTATCAGTGTGAGAATATACACCAGCACTGTATCAGTGTGAGAATATACACCAGCACTGTATCAGTGTGAGAATATACACCAGCATTGTATCAGTGTGAGAATATACACCAGCATTGTATCAGTGTGAGAATATACACCAGCACTGTATCAGTGTGAGAATATACACCAGCACTGTATCAGTGTGAGAATATACACCAGCACTGTATCAGTGTGAGAATATACACCAGCATTGTATCAGTGTGAGAATATACACCAGCACTGTATCAGTGTGAGAATATACACCAGCACTGTATCAGTGTGAGAATATACACCAGCACTGTATCAGTGTGAGAATATACACCAGCACTGTATCAGTGTGAGAATATACACCAGCATTGTATCAGTGTGAGAATATACACCAGCACTGTATCAGTGTGAGAATATACACCAGCATTGTATCAGTGTGAGAATATACACCAGCACTGTATCAGTGTGAGAATATACACCAGCATTGTATCAGTGTGAGAATATACACCAGCATTGTATTAGTGTGAGAATATACACCAGCATTGTATCAGTGTGAGAATATACACCAGCATTGTATCAGTGTGAGAATATACACCAGCACTGTATCAGTGTGAGAATATACACCAGCACTGTATCAGTGTGAGAATATACACCAGCACTGTATCAGTGTGAGAATATACACCAGCACTGTATCAGTGTGAGAATATACACCAGCACTGTATCAGTGTGAGAATATACACCAGCACTGTATCAGTGTGAGAATATACACCAGCACTGTATCAGTGTGAGAATATACACCAGCATTGTATCAGTGTGAGAATATACACCAGCACTGTATCAGTGTGAGAATATACACCAGCACTGTATCAGTGTGAGAATATACACCAGCATTGTATCAGTGTGAGAATATACACCAGCACTGTATCAGTGTGAGAATATACACCAGCATTGTATCAGTGTGAGAATATACACCAGCACTGTATCAGTGTGAGAATATACACCAGCACTGTATCAGTGTGAGAATATACACCAGCACTGTATCAGTGTGAGAATATACACCAGCACTGTATCAGTGTGAGAATATACACCAGCACTGTATCAGTGTGAGAATATACACCAGCACTGTATCAGTGTGAGAATATACACCAGCATTGTATCAGTGTGAGAATATACACCAGCACTGTATCAGTGTGAGAATATACACCAGCACTGTATCAGTGTGAGAATATACACCAGCACTGTATCAGTGTGAGAATATACACCAGCATTGTATCAGTGTGAGAATATACACCAGCATTGTATCAGTGTGAGAATATACACCAGCATTGTATCAGTGTGAGAATATACACCAGCACTGTATCAGTGTGAGAATATACACCAGCACTGTATCAGTGTGAGAATATACACCAGCACTGTATCAGTGTGAGAATATACACCAGCACTGTATCAGTGTGAGAATATACACCAGCACTGTATCAGTGTGAGAATATACACCAGCACTGTATCAGTGTGAGAATATACACCAGCATTGTATCAGTGTGAGAATATACACCAGCATTGTATCAGTGTGAGAATATACACCAGCACTGTATCAGTGTGAGAATATACACCAGCACTGTATCAGTGTGAGAATATACACCAGCACTGTATCAGTGTGAGAATATACACCAGCATTGTATCAGTGTGAGAATATACACCAGCATTGTATCAGTGTGAGAATATACACCAGCATTGTATCAGTGTGAGAATATACACCAGCACTGTATCAGTGTGAGAATATACACCAGCACTGTATCAGTGTGAGAATATACACCAGCATTGTATCAGTGTGAGAATATACACCAGCATTGTATCAGTGTGAGAATATACACCAGCATTGTATCAGTGTGAGAATATACACCAGCACTGTATCAGTGTGAGAATATACACAGCACTGTATCAGTGTGAGAATATACACCAGCATTGTATCAGTGTGAGAATATACACCAGCATTGTATCAGTGTGAGAATATACACCAGCACTGTATCAGTGTGAGAATATACACCAGCATTGTATCAGTGTGAGAATATACACCAGCACTGTATCAGTGTGAGAATATACACCAGCATTGTATCAGTGTGAGAATATACACCAGCATTGTATCAGTGTGAGAATATACACCAGCATTGTATCAGTGTGAGAATATACACCAGCACTGTATCAGTGTGAGAATATATACCAGCATTGTATCAGTGTGAGAATATACACCAGCATTGTATCAGTGTGAGAATATACACCAGCATTGTATCAGTGTGAGAATATACACCAGCATTGTATCAGTGTGAGAATATACACCAGCACTGTATCAGTGTGAGAATATACACCAGCACTGTATCAGTGTGAGAATATACACCAGCACTGTATCAGTGTGAGAATATACACCAGCACTGTATCAGTGTGAGAATATACACCAGCACTGTATCAGTGTGAGAATATACACCAGCACTGTATCAGTGTGAGAATATACACCAGCACTGTATCAGTGTGAGAATATACACCAGCACTGTATCAGTGTGAGAATATACACCAGCATTGTATCAGTGTGAGAATATACACCAGCATTGTATTAGTGTGAGAATATACACCAGCACTGTATCAGTGTGAGAATATACACCAGCACTGTATCAGTGTGAGAATATACACCAGCACTGTATCAGTGTGAGAATATACACCAGCATTGTATCAGTGTGAGAATATACACCAGCACTGTATCAGTGTGAGAATATACACCAGCACTGTATCAGTGTGAGAATATACACCAGCACTGTATCAGTGTGAGAATATACACCAGCACTGTATCAGTGTGAGAATATACACCAGCACTGTATCAGTGTGAGAATATACACCAGCACTGTATCAGTGTGAGAATATACACCAGCACTGTATCAGTGTGAGAATATACACCAGCACTGTATCAGTGTGAGAATATACACCAGCACTGTATCAGTGTGAGAATATACACCAGCACTGTATCAGTGTGAGAATATACACCAGCATTGTATCAGTGTGAGAATATACACCAGCATTGTATCAGTGTGAGAATATACACCAGCACTGTATCAGTGTGAGAATATACACCAGCACTGTATCAGTGTGAGAATATACACCAGCACTGTATCAGTGTGAGAATATACACCAGCACTGTATCAGTGTGAGAATATACACCAGCACTGTATCAGTGTGAGAATATACACCAGCACTGTATCAGTGTGAGAATATACACCAGCATTGTATCAGTGTGAGAATATACACCAGCATTGTATCAGTGTGAGAATATACACCAGCATTGTATCAGTGTGAGAATATACACCAGCACTGTATCAGTGTGAGAATATACACCAGCACTGTATCAGTGTGAGAATATACACCAGCATTGTATCAGTGTGAGAATATACACCAGCACTGTATCAGTGTGAGAATATACACCAGCATTGTATCAGTGTGAGAATATACACCAGCACTGTATCAGTGTGAGAATATACACCAGCACTGTATCAGTGTGAGAATATACACCAGCACTGTATCAGTGTGAGAATATACACCAGCATTGTATCAGTGTGAGAATATACACCAGCATTGTATCAGTGTGAGAATATACACAAGCACTGTATCAGTGTGAGAATATACACGAGCACTGTATCAGTGTGAGAATATATACCAGCATTGTATCAGTGTGAGAATATACACCAGCATTGTATTAGTGTGAGAATATACACGAGCACTGTATCAGTGTGAGAATATACACCAGCATTGTATCAGTGTGAGAATATACACCAGCACTGTATCAGTGTGAGAATATACACCAGCATTGTATCAGTGTGAGAATATACACCAGCATTGTATCAGTGTGAGAATATACACCAGCATTGTATCAGTGTGAGAATATACACCAGCACTGTATCAGTGTGAGAATATATACCAGCATTGTATCAGTGTGAGAATATACACCAGCATTGTATCAGTGTGAGAATATACACCAGCATTGTATCAGTGTGAGAATATACACCAGCATTGTATCAGTGTGAGAATATACACCAGCACTGTATCAGTGTGAGAATATACACCAGCACTGTATCAGTGTGAGAATATACACCAGCACTGTATCAGTGTGAGAATATACACCAGCACTGTATCAGTGTGAGAATATACACCAGCACTGTATCAGTGTGAGAATATACACCAGCACTGTATCAGTGTGAGAATATACACCAGCACTGTATCAGTGTGAGAATATACACCAGCATTGTATCAGTGTGAGAATATACACCAGCATTGTATTAGTGTGAGAATATACACCAGCACTGTATCAGTGTGAGAATATACACCAGCATTGTATCAGTGTGAGAATATACACCAGCACTGTATCAGTGTGAGAATATACACCAGCATTGTATCAGTGTGAGAATATACACCAGCATTGTATCAGTGTGAGAATATACACCAGCATCGTATCAGTGTGAGAATATACACCAGCACTGTATCAGTGTGAGAATATACACCAGCACTGTATCAGTGTGAGAATATACACCAGCACTGTATCAGTGTGAGAATATACACCAGCACTGTATCAGTGTGAGAATATACACCAGCACTGTATCAGTGTGAGAATATACACCAGCATTGTATCAGTGTGAGAATATACAACAGCATTGTATCAGTGTGAGAATATACACCAGCATTGTATCAGTGTGAGAATATACACCAGCATTGCATTAGTGTGAGAATATACACCAGCATTGTATCAGTGTCAGAATATACACCAGCATTGTATCAGTGTGAGAATATACACCAGCACTGTATCAGTGTGAGAATATATACCAGCATTGTATCAGTGTGAGAATATACACCAGCACTGTATCAGTGTGAGAATATACACCAGCACTGTATCAGTGTGAGAATATACACCAGCACTGTATCAGTGTGAGAATATACACCAGCATTGTATTAGTGTGAGAATATACACCAGCATTGTATCAGTGTGAGAATATACACCAGCATTGTATCAGTGTGAGAATATACACCAGCACTGCATCAGTGTGAGAATATACACCAGCACTGTATCAGTGTGAGAATATACACCAGCACTGTATCAGTGTGAGAATATACACCAGCACTGTATCAGTGTGAGAATATAGAACAGCATTGTATCAGTGTGAGAATATACACCAGCATTGTATTAGTGTGAGAATATACACAAGCACTGTATCAGTGTGAGAATATACACCAGCATTGTATCAGTGTGAGAATATACACCAGCATTGTATTAGTGTGAGAATATACACCAGCATTGTATCAGTGTGAGAATATACACCAGCATTGTATCAGTGTGAGAATATACACCAGCATTGTATCAGTGTGAGAATATACACCAGCACTGTATCAGTGTGAGAATATACACCAGCACTGTATCAGTGTGAGAATATATACCAGCATTGTATCAGTGTGAGAATATACACCAGCATTGTATCAGTGTGAGAATATACACCAGCATTGTATTAGTGTGAGAATATACACCAGCACTGTATCAGTGTGAGAATATACAGCAGCATTGTATCAGTGTGAGAATATACACCAGCATTGTATCAGTGTGAGAATATACACCAGCATTGTATCAGTGTGAGAATATACACCAGCATTGTATTAGTGTGAGAATATACACAAGCACTGTATCAGTGTGAGAATATATACCAGCATTGTATCAGTGTGAGAATATACACCAGCATTGTATTAGTGTGAGAATATACACCAGCATTGTATCAGTGTGAGAATATACACCAGCACTGTATCAGTGTGAGAATATACACCAGCACTGTATCAGTGTGAGAATATACACCAGCACTGTATCAGTGTGAGAATATACACCAGCACTGTATCAGTGTGAGAATATACACCAGCATTGTATCAGTGTGAGAATATACAACAGCATTGTATCAGTGTGAGAATATACACCAGCATTGTATCAGTGTGAGAATATACACATGCACTGTATCAGCCTGAGAATATACACCAACACTGCATCAGTGTGAGAATATACACCAGCACTGCATCAGTGTGAGAATATCCACCAGCACTGTATCAGTGTGAGAATATACACCAGCACTGTATCAGTGTGAGAATATACACCAGCACTGTATCAGTGTGAGAATATACACCAGCATTGTATCAGTGTGAGAATATACACCAGCACTGTATCAGTGTGAGAATATACACCAGCATTGTATCAGTGTGAGAATATACAC
The DNA here is from genome assembly GCA_030390025.1 of Squalus acanthias. Classification (NCBI taxonomy): domain Eukaryota; kingdom Metazoa; phylum Chordata; class Chondrichthyes; order Squaliformes; family Squalidae; genus Squalus; species Squalus acanthias. Next base: position 40,821,499 of record CM059441.1, on the reverse strand, counting down.
CAGCACTGTATCAGTGTGAGAATATACACAAGCACTGTATCAGTGTGAGAATATACACCAGCATTGTATCAGTGTGAGAATATACACCAGCATTGTATTAGTGTGAGAATATACACCAGCATTGTATCAGTGTGAGAATATACACCAGCACTGTATCAGTGTGAGAATATACACCAGCACTGTATCAGTGTGAGAATATACACCAGCATTGTATCAGTGTGAGAATATACACCAGCATTGTATCAGTGTGAGAATATACACCAGCATTGTATTAGTGTGAGAATATACACCAGCACTGTATCAGTGTGAGAATATACACAGCACTGTATCAGTGTGAGAATATACACCAGCATTGTATCAGTGTGAGAATATACACCAGCATTGTATTAGTGTGAGAATATACACCAGCACTGTATCAGTGTGAGAATATACACCAGCATTGTATCAGTGTGAGAATATACACCAGCACTGTATCAGTGTGAGAATATACACCAGCATTGTATCAGTGTGAGAATATACACCAGCATTGTATCAGTGTGAGAATATACACCAGCATTGTATCAGTGTGAGAATATACACGAGCACTGTATCAGTGTGAGAATATATACCAGCATTGTATCAGTGTGAGAATATACACCAGCATTGTATTAGTGTGAGAATATACACCAGCATTGTATCAGTGTGAGAATATACACCAGCATTGTATCAGTGTGAGAATATACACCAGCACTGTATCAGTGTGAGAATATACACCAGCACTGTATCAGTGTGAGAATATACACCAGCACTGTATCAGTGTGAGAATATACACCAGCACTGTATCAGTGTGAGAATATACACCAGCACTGTATCAGTGTGAGAATATACACCAGCACTGTATCAGTGTGAGAATATACACCAGCACTGTATCAGTGTGAGAATATACACCAGCATTGTATCAGTGTGAGAATATACACCAGCATTGTATCAGTGTGAGAATATACACCAGCACTGTATCAGTGTGAGAATATACACCAGCATTGTATCAGTGTGAGAATATACACCAGCACTGTATCAGTGTGAGAATATACACCAGCATTGTATCAGTGTGAGAATATACACCAGCATTGTATCAGTGTGAGAATATACACCAGCACTGTATCAGTGTGAGAATATACACCAGCACTGTATCAGTGTGAGAATATACACCAGCATCTGTATCAGTGTGAGAATATACACCAGCACTGTATCAGTGTGAGAATATACACCAGCACTGTATCAGTGTGAGAATATACACCAGCACTGTATCAGTGTGAGAATATACACCAGCATTGTATCAGTGTGAGAATATACACCAGCATTGTATCAGTGTGAGAATATACACCAGCATTGTATCAGTGTGAGAATATACACCAGCATTGTATTAGTGTGAGAATATACACCAGCACTGTATCAGTGTGAGAATATACACCAGCATTGTATCAGTGTGAGAATATACACCAGCACTGTATCAGTGTGAGAATATACACCAGCATTGTATCAGTGTGAGAATATACACCAGCACTGTATCAGTGTGAGAATATACACCAGCACTGTATCAGTGTGAGAATATACACCAGCACTGTATCAGTGTGAGAATATACACCAGCATTGTATCAGTGTGAGAATATACACCAGCATTGTATCAGTGTGAGAATATACACTAGCATTGTATCAGTGTGAGAATATACACCAGCACTGCATCAGTGTGAGAATATACACCAGCACTGTATCAGTGTGAGAATATACACCAGCACTGTATCAGTGTGAGAATATACAGCAGCACTGTATCAGTGTGAGAATATACACCAGCATTGTATCAGTGTGAGAATATACACCAGCATTGTATTAGTGTGAGAATATACACAAGCACTGTATCAGTGTGAGAATATATACCAGCATTGTATCAGTGTGAGAATATACACCTGCGTTGTATTAGTGTGAGAATATACACCAGCATTGTATCAGTGTGAGAATATACACCAGCATTGTATCAGTGTGAGAATATACACCAGCATTGTATCAGTGTGAGAATATACACCAGCACTGTATCAGTGTGAGAATATACACCAGCACTGTATCAGTGTGAGAATATACACCAGCATTGTATCAGTGTGAGAATATACACCAGCATTGTATCAGTGTGAGAATATACACCAGCATTGTATTAGTGTGAGAATATACACCAGCACTGTATCAGTGTGAGAATATACAGCAGCACTGTATCAGTGTGAGAATATAGACCAGCATTGTATCAGTGTGAGAATATACACCAGCATTGTATCAGTGTGAGAATATACACCAGCATTGTATTAGTGTGAGAATATACACAAGCACTGTATCAGTGTGAGAATATAAACCAGCATTGTATCAGTGTGAGAATATACACCTGCGTTGTATTAGTGTGAGAATATACACCAGCATTGTATCAGTGTGAGAATATACACCAGCATTGTATCAGTGTGAGAATATACACCAGCACTGTATCAGTGTGAGAATATACACCAGCACTGCATCAGTGTGAGAATATACACCAACACTGCATCAGTGTGAGAATATACACCAACGCTGCATCAGTGTGAGAATATCCACCAGCACTGTATCAGTGTGAGAATATACACCAGCACTGTATCAGTGTGAGAACATACACCAGCACTGTATCAGTGTGAGAATATGCACCAGCATTGTATCAGTGTGAGAATATACAACAGCATTGTATCAGTGTGATAATATACACCAGCATTGTATCAGTGTGAGAATATACACCAGCATTGTATTAATGTGAGAATATACACCAGCATTGTATCAGTGTCAGAATATACACCAGCATTGTATCAGTGTGAGAATATACACCAGCACTGTATCAGTGTGAGAATCTATACCAGCATTGTATCAGTGTGCGAATATACACCAGCACTGTATCAGTGTGAGAATATGCACCAGCATTGTATCAGTGTGAGAATATACAACAGCATTGTATCAGTGTGAGAATATACACCAGCATTGTATCAGTGTGAGAATATAGACCAGCATTGTATTAGTGTGAGAATATACACAAGCACTGTATCAGTGTGAGAATATATACCAGCATTGTATCAGTGTGAGAATATACAGCAGCACTGTATCAGTGTGAGAATATAGACCAGCATTGTATCAGTGTGAGAATATACACCTGCACTATATCAGTCTGAGAATATACACCAACACTGCATCAGTGTGAGAATATACACCAGCACTGCATCAGTGTGAGAATATCCACCAGCACTGTATCAGTGTGAGAATATACACCAGCACTGTATCAGTGTGAGAATATACAGCTGCACTGTATCAGTGTGAGAATATAGACCAGCATGTATCAGTGTGAGAATATACACCAGCATTCTATCAGTGTGAGAATATACACCAGCATTGTATTAGTGTGAGAATATACACCAGCACTGTATCAGTGTGAGAATATACACCAGCACTGTATCAGTGTGAGAATATATACCAGCATTGTATCAGTGTGAGAATATACTCCAGCATTGTATTAGTGTGAGAATATACACAATCACTGTATCAGTGTGAGAATATATACCAGCATTGTATCAGTGTGAGAATATACACCTGCGTTGTATTAGTGTGAGAATATACACCAGCATTGTATCAGCGTGAGAATATACACCAGCATTGTATCAGTGTGAGAATATACACCTGCACTGTATCAGTGTGAGAATATACACCAACACTGCACCAGTGTTAGAATATACACCAACACTGCATCAGTGTGAGAATATACACCAACACTGCATCAGTGTGAGAATATACACCAACACTGCATCAGTGTGAGAATATCCACCAGTACTGTATCAGTGTGAGAATATACACCAGCACTGTATCAGTGTGAGAATATACACCAGCACTGTATCAGTGTGAGAATATACACCAGCATTGTATTAGTGTGAGAATATACACCAGCATTGTATTAGTGTGAGAATATACACCAGCACTGTATCAGTGTGAGAATATACACCAGCATTGTATCAGTGTGAGAATATACACCAGCATTGTATTAGTGTGAGAATATACACCAGCATTGTATCAGTGTGAGAATATACACCAGCACTGTATCAGTGTGAGAATATACACCAGCACTGTATCAGTGTGAGAATATACACCAGCATTGTATTAGTGTGAGAATATACACCAGCACTGTATCAGTGTGAGAATATACAGCAGCACTGTATCAGTGTGAGAATATACACCAGCATTGTATCAGTGTGAGAATATACACCAGCACTGTATCAGTGTGAGAATATACACCAGCACTGTATCAGTGTGAGAATATACACCAGCACTGTATCAGTGTGAGAATATACACCAGCATTGTATCAGTGTGAGAATATCCACCAGCACTGTATCAGTGTGAGAATATACAACAGCACTGTATCAGTGTGAGAATATACACCAGCACTGCATCAGGGTGAGGATATCCACCAGCACTGTATCAGTGTGAGAATATACAGCAGCACTGTATCAGTGTGAGAATATACACCAGCTCAGTATCAGTGTGAGAATATCCACCAGCACTGCATCAGTGTGAGAATATCCACCAGCACTGCATGAGTGTGAGAATATACACCAGCACTGCATCAGTGTGAGAATATCAACCAGCACTATATCAGTGTGAGAATATATACCAGCACCGTATTAGTGTGAGAATATACACCAGCATTGTATCAGTGTGAGAATATACACCAACACTGCATCAGTGTGAGAATATACAGCAGCACTGTATCAGTGTGAGAATATACACCAGCATTGTATCAGTGTGAGAATATACACCAGCATTGTATTAGTGTGAGAATATACACAAGCACTGTATCAGTGTGAGAATATATACCAGCATTGTATCAGTGTGAGAATATACACCAGCATTGTATCAGTGTGAGAATATACACCAGCATTGTATTAGTGTGAGAATATACACAAGCACTGTATCAGTGTGAGAATATATACCAGCATTGTATCAGTGTGAGAATATACAGCAGCACTGTATCAGTGTGAGAATATAGACCAGCATTGTATCAGCGTGAGAATATACACCAGCATTGTATCAGCTTGAGAATATACACCAGCATTGTATTAGTGTGAGAATATACACAAGCACTGTATCAGTGTGAGAATATATACCAGCATTGTATCAGTGTGAGAATATACAGCTGCGTTGTATTAGTGTGAGAATATACACCAGCATTGTATCAGTGTGAGAATATACACCAGCATTGTATCAGTGTGAGAATATACACCTGCACTGTATCAGTGTGAGAATATACACCAGCACTGCATCAGTGTGAGAATATACACCAGAACTGTATCAGTGTGAGATTATCCAGCAGCATTGTATCTTTGTGAGAATATTTACCAGCATTGTATCAGTGTGAGCATATACACCAGCATTGTATTAGTTTGAGAATATACACAAGCACTGTATCAGTGTGTGAATATACACCAGCATTGTATCAGTGTGAGAATATACACCAGCATTTTATTAGCGTGAGAATATACACAAGCACTGTATCAGTGTGAGAATATACACCAGCATTGTATCAGTGTGAGAATATACACCAGCATTGTATCAGTGTGAGAATATACACCAGCATTCTATCAGTGTGAGAATATCCACCAGCACTGTATCAGTGTGAGAATATCCACCAGCACTGTATCATTGTGAGAATATACACCAGCACTGTATCAGTGTGAGAATATACACCAGCACTGTATCAGTGTGAGAACATATACCAGCATTGTATTAGTGTGAGAATATACACCAGCACTGTATCAGTGTGAGAATATACACCAGCACTGTATCAGTGTGAGAATATACACCAGCACTGTATCAGTGTGAGAATATACACCAGAATTGTATCAGTGTGAGAATATACACCAGCATTGTATTAGTGTGAGAATATACACCAGCACTGTATCAGTGTGAGAATATACACCAGCACTGTATCAGTGTGAGAATATACACCAGCATCGTATCAGTGTGAGAATATCCACCAGCACTGTATCAGTGTGAGAATATACACCAGCACTGTATCAGTGTGAGAATATACACCAGCACTGTATCAGTGTGAGAATATACACCAGCACTGCATCAGTGTGAGAATATCCACAGAGACGGCGGACCTGGGTGGAGCAACAGCGGCGAGGCGGCGGCGGTAAAAGGCGGCAGCGACCAGGTAGGCCCACAGAGGCGGCGGACCTGGGTGGAGCAACAGCGGCGAGGCGGCGGCGGTAAAAGGCGGCAGCGACCAGGTAGGCCCACAGAGGCGGCGGACCTGGGTGGAGCAACAGCGGCGAGGCGGCGGCGGTAAAAGGCGGCAGCGACCAGGTAGGCCGACAGAGGCGGCGGACCTGGGTGGAGCAACAGCGGCGAGGCGGCGGCGGTAAAAGGCGGCAGCGACCAGGTAGGCTTTCACCAAGCCGAGAGCAGGAGAGAGGTAAAAAATAATCGAAGTGTGACGTCACCAGAAAGCAGGTAAGTGATTGGTTGGTGAGTATTTCTCTTTTTTTTTATACAAAACTTCAATTTTATTGTTTCTCGGGTATCTGTGGTGTAGCAGAGACTGCTGGCATAAATTAACTGAAGGGTAAATAATACATTTTTAATTGATTACATAGAATGGGAGAGCAGGTGATGTGTTACTGCTGCAATATGTGGGAGCTGGTGGACACCATTGATGTTCACGGTGAACACATTTGCAGTAAGTGTTGGCTGCTCGAGGAACTCCGGCTCCGTGTTGATGAGCTGGAGTCCGAGCTTCAAACACTGCGACACATCAGGGAGGGGGAGAGTTACCTGGACTCCGTGTTTCAGGAGGTAGTCACACCAATTAGAGTAACTAATTCAGAAGTAGCCCGTGGTCAGGGACAGGAAGGTGTGACTACGAGTGAGGCAGGTACAGGGATCCAGGAGATAGTGTTGGAGGAGCCGCAGCCCTTGCTCTTGTCCAACAGGTTCGAGGCTCTTACTCCCTGTGTGGATAGGAGCGGGGACTGCAGGGAGGATGAGCAACCTGGCCACAGCACCGTGGTAGGGGGGGCCATTCAAGTGGGGGGAGTAAAAAGAAATGTTGTAGTGGTAGGGGATAGTATCATTAGGGGGATAGATAGGGTTCTTTGCAGCCAAGAGCGAGAGTCCCGAAGGCTGTGTTGCCTGCCCGGTGCCAGGGTTAAGGACATCTCCTCTGGGCTGGAGAGAAACTTGGAGTGGGAGGGGGAGGATCCAGTTGTCGTGGTCCATGTTGGTACCAATGACATAGATAGGACAAGGAAAGAGGTTCTGCTGAGGGAGTTTGAGCAGCTAGGGGCCAAATTAAAAAGCAGAACCTCGAGGGTAATAATCTCTGGATTACTACCTGAGCCACGAGCAAATTTGGCTAGGGTAAATAAAATCAGGGAGTTGAATGCGTGGCTCAAAGACTGGTGTGGGAAAAATGGGTTTTGCTTCTTGGGACACTGGCACCAGTACTGGGGCAGGAGAGAGCTGTTCCGTTGGGACGGACTTCACTTGGCCAGTGCTGGGACTAGTGTCCTGGCGAATCGAATAACTAGGGCTGTGGAGAGGGCTTTAAACTAATTAGTGGGGGGGAGGTTTCAAGAGAGCAAAAAATAAAAATGACAACAGAGAGGGTCATAGACATAGGTAGCAGTAGGGGAATCACAAATCAGAGCGTGGCAGGAAGGGACAGAGTGTGTGGAGTAAAAGGTAAACTGGTAAAAAGTGAAAAAGCAGGAACTAAGTGCCACAAAGCATATTTGAAAGTTCTCTATCTGAATGCACGTAGCATTCGTAACAAAATAGACGAGTTAATGGCACAAATAACTACATATGGTTATGATATTGTGGCCATTACAGAAACATGGCTGCAGGGTGACAATGCCTGGGAATTAAACATACCAGGTTATTTAACGATCAGGAAGGACAGGCAGGAAGGAAGGGGAGGTGGGGTGGCTATGTTAATAAAGGAAGGAATCACTGTAATACAGAGTAATGATATTGGGTCAAAAAATCATGATAATGAAACAGTTTGGGTGGAGATAAGGAATAATAAGGGGAAAAAAACATTAGTGGGCGTAGTCTATAGGCCTCCGAACAGTTGCAACTCTATTGGACGGAGTATCAATCAGGAAATAGTTGAGGCATGTAATAAGGGAACATCTATAATTATGGGGGATTTTAACTATCATATTAATTGGACAAATCAAATGGGGCAGGGCTGCCTTGAGGATGAGTTCATTGAGTGTATTAGGGATGGGTTTCTTGAGCAGTATGTAACTGAACCGACCAGGGGGCAAGCAACCTTAGATCTGGTCCTGTGTAACGAGACAGGATTAATTAAAAATGTCCTAGTAAAGGATCCCCTTGGAATGAGTGACCATAACATGGTTGAATTCCATATTCAATTAGAGGGTGAGAAGGTTGGATCTCAAACAAGCGTGCTAAGCTTGAATAAAGGAGACTATGAAGGTATGCGAGCGGAATTGAGTAGAGTGGATTGGGAAAATAGATTAAAGGGTAAGACGACACATGATCAGTGGTGTACATTCAAGGAGTTATTTTACAACTTCCAAAAAAAATATATTCCACTGAAAAGAAAAGGGTGTAAAAGAAAGGACAGTCATCCATGGCTAAGTAAAGAAATTAAGGATAGTATTCGACTAAAAACAAGGGCATATAAGGTAGCGAAATCTAGTGGGAGGACAGAGGATTGGGAAAACTTTAAAAGGCAGCAAAAAATAACAAAAAGATTGATTAAGAAAGGGAAGATAGATTATGAAAGTAAATTAGCAAAAAATATAAAAACAGATAGTAAGAGTTTTTATAGTTATATAAAAAGAAAAAGGGTGGCTAAAGTAAATGTTGGTCCCTTAGAGGATGAGACCGGGAAATTAATGGTGGGAAATATGGAGATGGCAAAAACACTGAATGAATATTTTGTATCAGTCTTTACAGTAGAGGACACTAAGAATATCCCAACACTGGACAAACAGGGGGCTATAGGGGGAGAGGAGCTAAACACGATCAAAATCACTAAGGAAGTGGTACTCGGTAAAATAATGGGACTCAAGGCGGATAAATCACCTGGACCTGATGGCTTACATCCTAGAGTCTTGAAGGAAGTGGCGATAGGGATTGTAGATGCATTGGTAATAATTTTTCAAAACTCCCTGGATTCCGCGAAGGTCCCGGCAGACTGGAAAACTGCTAATGTAACACCCTTATTTAAAAAGGGCAGTAGACAGAAGGCTGGTGACTATAGACCGGTTAGCCTAACATCTGTGGTAGGTAAAATTTTGGAGTCCATTATTAAGGAAACAGTAACAGGACATTTGGATAATCATAATTTAATAGGACAAAGTCAGCATGGTTTTACGAAGGGGAAGTCATGTTTGACAAATTTGCTGGAGTTCTTTGAGGAAGTAACATATAGAGTGGATAAAGGGGAACCAGTGGACGTAGTGTATTTAGACTTCCAAAAGGCATTTGACAAGGTGCCACACAAAAGATTATTGCTTAAGGTAAAAAATCACGGGATTGGGGGTAATATTCTGGCATGGATAGAGGATTGGCTATCTAACAGAAAGCAAAGAGTTGGGATAAATGGTTCATTCTCAAACTGGCAATCAGTAACTAGTGGTGTTCCACAGGGGTCAGTGCTGGGTCCCCAACTCTTCACAATCTATATTAACGATTTGGAGGAAGGGACCAAGTGTAACATATCAAAATTTGCAGATGATACAAAGATGGGAGGGAAAGTAGTGAGTGAGGAGGACATAAAAAACCTGCAAGGGGACATAGACAGGCTAAGTAAGTGGGCAGAGATTTGGCAGATGGAATACAACACTGGAAAGTGTGAGGTGATGCACTTTGGCAGGAAAAATCCTAGAGCAATTTATTATCTTAATGGCAAGAAACTGGAGAGTACTGAAGTGCAAAGGGATCTGGGGGTCCTGGTGCACGAAACTCAAAAGGTTAGTATGCAGGTGCAGCAAGTGATTAAGAAGGCAAATGGAATGTTGGCTTTCATTGCTAGGGGGATAGAATATAAAAATAGGGAGGTATTGCTTCAGTTGTACAAGGTATTGGTGAGACCGCACCTGGAATACTGCATACAGTTTTGGTGTCCTTACTTAAGGAAAGACATCCTTGCTCTCGAGGCAGTGCAAAAAAGGTTCACTCGGTTAATCCCGGGGATGAGGGGGTGGTCATATGAGGAGAGGTTGGGTAGATTGGGACTCTACTCATTGGAGTTCAGAAGAATGAGAGGCGATCTTATTGAAACATATAAGATTGTGAAGGGGTTGGATCGGGTGGATGCGGGGAGGATGTTCCCGATGACGGGTGAGACGAGAACTAGGGGACATAGTCTTAGAATAAGGGGCTGCTCTTTCAAAACTGAGCTGAGGAGGAACTACTTCACTCAGAGGGTGGTAGGTCCATGGAATATGCTGCCACAAAAAGCTGTAGAAGCTACAACATTAATTAAATTTAAAACAGAAATAGACAGTTTCCTAGAAGTAAAGGGCATTAAGGGTTACGGGGAGCGGGCAGGAATTTGGACATGAGTCTAGGTTCGGATCGGTCATGGCCCTGTGGGTAGTGGAGCGGGCCCAGGGACTGTGTAGCCTGATTCTGCTCCTATTTCGTGTGTGCAATTCTGTTAGATGCAGGAGATGGTTCTGTGATAGATAGCAGATTGGCGGTTAGGATCATATCAGCCATGATCTTATTGAATGGCGGAGCAGGCTCGAGGGGCCGATTGGCCTACTCCTGCTCCTATTTCTTATGTTCTTATGTTCTTATGAATCAGTGTGAGAATATACACCAGCACTGTATCAGTGTGAGAATATACACCAGCACTGTATCAGTGTGAGAATATACACCAGCATTGTATCAGTGTGTGAATATACAACAGCATTGTATCAGTGTGAGAATATACACCAGCATTGTATCAGTGTGAGAATATACACCAGCATTGTATTAGTGTGAGAATATACACCAGCATTGTATCAGTGTCAGAATATACACCAGCATTGTATTAGTGTGAGAATATACACCAGCACTGTATCAGTGTGAGAATATATACCAGCATTGTCTCAGTCTGCGAATATACACCAGCACTGTATCAGTGTGAGAATATACACATGCACTGTATCAGCCTGAGAATATACACCAACACTGCATCAGTGTGAGAATATACACCAGCACTGCATCAGTGTGAGAATATCCACCAGCATTGTATTCGTGTGAGAGTATACACAAGCACTGTATCAGTGTGAGAATATATACCAGCATTATATCAATGTGAGAATATACACCTGCGTTGTATTAGTGTGAGAATATACACCAGCATTTTATCAGTGTGAGAATATACACCAGCACTCTATCAGTGTGAGAATATACACCAGCACTGTATCAGTGTGAGAATATATACAAGCATTGTATCAGTGTGAGAATATACACCAGCATTGTATCAGTGTGAGAATATACACCAGCATTGTATTAGTGTGAGAATATACACAAGCACTGTATCAGTGTGAGAATATACACAAGCACTGTATTAGTGTGAGAATATATACCAGCATTGTATCAGTGTGAGAATATACACCAGCATTGTATTAGTGTGAGAATATACACAAGCACTGTATCAGTGTGAGAATATATACCAGCATTGTATCAGTGTGAGAATATACAGCAGCACTGTATCAGTGTGAGAATATAGACCAGCATTGTATCAGTGTGAGAATATACACCAGCATTGTATTAGTGTGAGAATATACACAAGCACTGTATCAGTGTGAGAATATATACCAGCATTGTATCAGTGTGAGAATATACACCTGCGTTGTATTAGTGTGAGAATATACACCAGCATTGTATCAGTGTGAGAATATACACCAGCATTGTATCAGTGTGAGAATATACACCTGCACTGTATCAGTGTGAGAATATACACCAACACTGCATCAGTGTGAGAATATACACCAACACTGCATCAGTGTGAGAATATACACCAGCACTGCATCAGTGTGAGAATATCCACCAGCACTGTATCAGTGTGAGAATATACACCAGCACTGTATCAGTGTGAGAATATACACCAGCACTGTATCAGTGTGAGAATATACACCAGCATTGTATTAGTGTGAGAATATACACCAGCATTGTATTAGTGTGAGAATATACACCAGCACTGTATCAGTGTGAGAATATAGACCAGCATTGTATCAGTGTGAGAATATACACCAGCACTGTATCAGTGTGAGAATATACACCAGCATTGTATTAGTGTGAGAATATACACCAGCACTGTATCAGTGTGAGAATATACAGCAGCACTGTATCAGTGTGAGAATATACACCAGCAATGTATCAGTGTGAGAATATACACCAGCACTCTATCAGTGTGAGAATATACACCAGCATTGTATTAGTGTGAGAATATACACCAGCACTGTATCAGTGTGAGAATATACACCAGCACTGTATCAGTGTGAGAATATACACCAGCACTGTATCAGTGTGAGAATATACACCAGCATTGTATCAGTGTGAGAATATACACCAGCATTGTATTAGTGTGAGAATATACACCAGCACTGTATCAGTGTGAGAATATACACCAGCACTGTATCAGTGTGAGAATATACACCAGCATCGTGTCAGTGTGAGAATATACACCAGCACTGTATCAGTGTGAGAATATACACCAGCAATGTATCAGTGTGAGAATATACACCAGCACTGCATCAGTGTGAGAATATACACCAGCACTGCATCAGTGTGAGAATATCCACCAGCACTGTATCAGTGTGAGAATATACACCAGCATTGTATCAGTGTGAGAATATACACAGCATTGTATCAGTGTGAGAATATACACCAGCATTGTATCAGTGTGAGAATATACACCAGCATTGTATTAGTGTGAGAATATACACCAGCATCGTGTCAGTGTGAGAATATACACCAGCACTGTATCAGTGTGAGAATATACACCAGCAATGTATCAGTGTGAGAATATACACCAGCACTGTATCAGTGTGAGAATATACACCAGCACTGTATCAGTGTGAGAATATACACCAGCATTGTATAGTGTGAGAATATACACCAGCATTGTATTAGTGTGAGAATATACACCAGCACTGTATCAGTGTGAGAATATACACCAGCACTGTATCAGTGTGAGAATATACACCAGCATTGTATCAGTGTGAGAATATACACCAGCATTGTATCAGTGTGAGAATATACACCAGCATTGTATCAGTGTGAGAATATACACCAGCATTGTATTAGTGTGAGAATATACACCAGCATTGTATCAGTGTGAGAATATACACCAGCATTGTATTAGTGTGAGAATATACACCAGCACTGTATCAGTGTGAGAATATATACCAGCATTGTATCAGTGTGAGAATATACACCAGCACTGTATCAGTGTGAGAATATACACCAGCACTGTATCAGTGTGAGAATATACACCAGCATTGTATCAGTGTGAGAATATACACCAGCACTGTATCAGTGTGAGAATATATACCAGCACTGTATCAGTGTGAGAATATACACCAGCACTGTATCAGTGTGAGAATATACACCAGCATTGTATCAGTGTGAGAATATACACCAGCACTGTATCAGTGTGAGAATATACACCAGCACTGTATCAGTGTGAGAATATACACCAGCACTGTATCAGTGTGAGAATATACACCAGCACTGTATCAGTGTGAGAATATACACCAGCACTGTATCAGTGTGAGAATATCCACCAGCACTGTATCAGTGTGAGAATATACAGCAGCTCTGTATCAGTGTGAGAATATCCACCAGCACTGCATCAGTGTGAGAATATCCACCAGCACTGCATGAGTGTGAGAATATACACCAGCACTGCATCAGTGTGAGAATATCAACCAGCACTATATCAGTGTGAGAATATATACCAGCACCGTATTAGTGTGAGAATATATACCAGCATTGTATCAGTGTGAGAATATACACCAGCATTGTATCAGTGTGAGAATATACACCCGCATTGTATCAGTGTGAGAATATACACCAGCATTGTATTAGTGTGAGAATATACACAAGCACTGTATCAGTGTGAGAATATATACCAGCATTGTATCAGTGTGAGAATATACACCAGCATTGTATCAGTGTGAGAATATACACCAGCATTGTATTAGTGTGAGAATATACACAAGCACTGTATCAGTGTGAGAATATATACCAGCATTGTATCAGTGTGAGAATATACAGCAGCACTGTATCAGTGTGAGAATATAGACCAGCATTGTATCAGTGTGAGAATATACACCAGCATTGTATCAGTGTGAGAATATACACCAGCATTGTATTAGTGTGAGAATATACACAAGCACTGTATCAGTGTGAGAATATATACCAGCATTGTATCAGTGTGAGAATATACACCAGCATTGTATTAGTGTGAGAATATACACCAGCATTGTATCAGTGTGAGAATATACACCAGCATTGTATCAGTGTGAGAATATACACCAGCACTGTATCAGTGTGAGAATATACACCAGCACTGCATCAGTGTGAGAATATACACCAGCACTGTATCAGTGTGAGAATATACACCAGCACTGTATCAGTGTGAGAATATACACCAGCACTGTATCAGTGTGAGAATATACACCAGCATTGTATCAGTGTGAGAATATACACCAGCATTGTATTAGTGTGAGAATATACACCAGCACTGTATCAGTGTGAGAATATACACCAGCATTGTATCAGTGTGAGAATATACACCAGCACTGTATCAGTGTGAGAATATACACCAGAACTGTATCAGTGTGAGAATATCCAGCAGCATTGTATTTTTGTGAGAATATATACCAGCATTGTATCAGTGTGAGCATATACACCAGCATTGTATTAGTGTGAGAAAATACACAAGCACTGTATCAGTGTGAGAATATACACCAGCATTGTATCAGTGTGAGAATATACACCAGCATTGTATTAGTGTGAGAATATACACAAGCACTGTATCAGTGTGAGAATATACACCAGCATTGTATCAGTGTGAGAATATACACCAGCATTGTATCAGTGTGAGAATATACACCAGCATTGTATCAGTGTGAGAATATACACCAGCACTGTATCAGTGTGAGAATATACACCAGCACTGTATCAGTGTGAGAATATACACCAGCACTGTATCAGTGTGAGAATATACACCAGCACTGTATCAGTGTGAGAACATATGCCAGCATTGTATAGTGTGAGAATATACACCAGCACTGTATCAGTGTGAGAATATACACCAGCACTGTATCAGTGTGAGAATATACACCAGCACTGTATCAGTGTGAGAATATACACCAGCATTGTATCAGTGTGAGAATATACACCAGCATTGTATTAGTGTGAGAATATACACCAGCACTGTATCAGTGTGAGAATATACACCAGCACTGTATCAGTGTGAGAATATACACCAGCATTGTATCAGTGTGAGAATATACACCAGCACTGTATCAGTGTGAGAATATACACCAGCACTGTATCAGTGTGAGAATATACACCAGCACTGTATCAGTGTGAGAATATACACCAGCACTGCATCAGTGTGAGAATATACACCAGCACTGTATCAGTGTGAGAATATACACCAGCACTGTATCAGTGTGAGAATATACACCAGCACTGTATCAGTGTGAGAATATACACCAGCATTGTATCAGTGTGAGAATATACACCAGCATTGTATCAGTGTGAGAATATACACCAGCATTGTATCAGTGTGAGAATATACACCAGCATTGTATTAGTGTGAGAATATACACCAGCATTGTATCAGTGTGAGAATATACACCAGCATTGTATCAGTGTGAGAATATACACCAGCATTGTATTAGTGTGAGAATATACACAAGCACTGTATCAGTGTGAGAATATACACCAGCACTGTATCAGTGTGAGAATATACACCAGCACTGTATCAGTGTGAGAATATACACCAGCACTGTATCAGTGTGAGAATATACACCAGCACTGTATCAGTGTGAGAATATACACCAGCATTGTATTCAGTGTGAGAATATACACCAGCACTGTATCAGTGTGAGAATATACACCAGCATTGTATCAGTGTGAGAATATACACCTGCGTTGTATTAGTGTGAGAATATACACCAGCATTGTATCAGTGTGAGAATATACACCAGCACTGTATCAGTGTGAGAATATACACCAGCACTGTATCAGTGTGAGAATATATACAAGCATTGAATCAGTGTGAGAATATACACCAGCATTGTATTAGTGTGCAAATATACACCAGCATTGTATTAGTGTGAGAATATACACAAGCACAGTATCAGTGTGAGAATATACACAAGCACTGTATTAGTGTGAGAATATATACCAGCATTGTATCAGTGTGAGAATATACACCAGCATTGTATTAGTGTGAGAATATACAAAAGCACTGTATCAGTGTGAGAATATATACCAGCATTGTATCAGTGTGAGAATATACAGCAGCACTGTATCAGTGTGAGAATATAGACCAGCATTGTATCAGTGTGAGAATATACACCAGCATTGTATTAGTGTGAGAATATACACAAGCACTGTATCAGTGTGAGAATATATACCAGCATTGTATCAGTGTGAGAATATACACCTGCGTTGTATTAGTGTGAGAATATACACCAGCATTGTATCAGTGTGAGAATATACACCAGCATTGTATCAGTGTGAGAATATACATCTGCACTGTATCAGTGTGAGAATATACACCAACACTGCATCAGTGTGAGAATATACACCAACATTGCATCAGTGTGAGAATATACACCAGCACTGCATCAGTGTGAGAATATCCACCAGTACTGTATCAGTGTGAGAATATACACCAGCACTGTATCAGTGTGAGAATATACACCAGCACTGTATCAGTGTGAGAATATACACCAGCATTGTGTTAGTGTGAGAATATACACCAGCATTGTATTAGTGTGAGAATATACACCAGCACTGTATCAGTGTGAGAATATAGACCAGCTTTGTATCAGTGTGAGAATATACACCAGCACTGTATCAATGTGAGAATATACACCAGCATTGTATTTGTGTGAGAATATACACCAGCACTGTATCAGTGTGAGAATATACAGCAGCACTGTATCAGTGTGAGAATATACACCAGCAATGTATCAGTGTGAGAATATACACAAGCACTGTATCAGTGTGAGAATATATACCAGCATTGTATCAGTGTGAGAATATACACCAGCATTGTATCAGTGTGAGAATATACACCAGCATTGTATTAGTGTGAGAATATACACCAGCACTGTATCAGTGTGAGAATATATACCAGCATTGTATCAGTGTGAGAATATACAGCAGCACTGTATCAGTGTGAGAATATAGACCAGCATTGTATCAGTGTGAGAATATACACCAGCATTGTATCAGTGTGAGAATATACACCAGCATTGTATTAGTGTGAGAATATACACCAGCACTGTATCAGTGTGAGAATATACACCAGCATTGTATCAGTGTGAGAATATACACCAGCATTGTATCAGTGTGAGAATATACACCAGCATTGTATCAGTGTGAGAATATACACCAGCATTGTATCAGTGTGAGAATATACACCAGCACTGTATCAGTGTGAGAATATACACCAGCACTGTATCAGTGTGAGAATATACACCAGCACTGTATCAGTGTGAGAATATACACCAGCATTGTATTAGTGTGAGAATATACACCAGCATTGTATCAGTGTGAGAATATACACCAGCACTCTATCAGTGTGAGAATATACACCAGCATTGTATCAGTGTGAGAATATATACCAGCACTGTATCAGTGTGAGAATATACACCAGCACTGTATCAGTGTGAGAATATACAGCAGCATTGTATCAGTGTGAGAATATATACCAGCATTGTATCAGTGTGAGAATATACACCAGCATTGTATTAGTGTGAGAATATACACAAGCACTGTATCAGTGTGAGAATATACACCAGCATTGTATCAGTGTGAGAATATACACCAGCATTGTATTAGTGTGAGAATATACACCAGCACTGTATCAGTGTGAGAATATACACCAGCATTGTATCAGTGTGAGAATATACACCAGCATTGTATCAGTGTGAGAATATACACCAGCATTGTATCAGTGTGAGAATATACACCAGCACTGTATCAGTGTGAGAATATACACCAGCACTGTATCAGTGTGAGAATATACACCAGCACTGTATCAGTGTGAGAATATACACCAGCACTGTATCAGTGTGAGAATATACACCAGCATTGTATT
Source organism: Squalus acanthias (assembly GCA_030390025.1). Lineage (NCBI taxonomy): Eukaryota > Metazoa > Chordata > Chondrichthyes > Squaliformes > Squalidae > Squalus > Squalus acanthias. Next base: position 40,803,086 of record CM059441.1, on the reverse strand, counting down.
AGTGTGAGAATATACACCAGCACTGTATCAGTGTGAGAATATACACCAGCACTGTATCAGTGTGAGAATATACACCAGCACTGTATCAGTGTGAGAATATACACCAGCATTGTATCAGTGTGAGAATATACACCAGCATTGTATTAGTGTGAGAATATACACCAGCACTGTATCAGTGTGAGAATATACACCAGCACTGTATCAGTGTGAGAATATACACCAGCATCGTATCAGTGTGAGAATATACACCAGCACTGTATCAGTGTGAGAATATACACCAGCACTGTATCAGTGTGAGAATATACACCAGCACTGTATCAGTGTGAGAATATACACCAGCACTGTATCAGTGTGAGAATATACACCAGCACTGTATCAGTGTGAGAATATACACCAGCACTGTATCAGTGTGAGAATATACACCAGCACTGTATCAGTGTGAGAATATACACCAGCATTGTATCAGTGTGTGAATATACAACAGCATTGTATCAGTGTGAGAATATACACCAGCATTGTATCAGTGTGAGAATATACACCAGCATTGTATTAGTGTGAGAATATACACCAGCATTGTATCAGTGTCAGAATATACACCAGCATTGTATTAGTGTGAGAATATACACCAGCACTGTATCAGTGTGAGAATATATACCAGCATTGTATCAGTGTGCGAATATACACCAGCACTGTATCAGTGTGAGAATATACACATGCACTGTATCAGCCTGAGAATATACACCAACACTGCATCAGTGTGAGAATATACACCAGCACTGCATCAGTGTGAGAATATCCACCAGCATTGTATTAGTGTGAGAGTATACACAAGCACTGTATCAGTGTTAGAATATATACCAGCATTATATCAACGTGAGAATATACACCTGCGTTGTATTAGTGTGAGAATATACACCAGCATTTTATCAGTGTGAGAATATACACCAGCACTGTATCAGTGTGAGAATATACACCAGCACTGTATCAGTGTGAGATTATATACAAGCATTGTATCAGTGTGAGAATATACACCAGCATTGTATCAGTGTGCGAATATACACCAGCATTGTATCAGTGTGAGAATATACACCAGCATTGTATTAGCGTGAGAATATACACAAGCACTGTATCAGTGTGAGAATATACACCAGCATTGTATCAGTGTGAGAATTTACACAAGCATTCTATCAGTGTGAGAATATCCACCAGCACTGTATCAGTGTGAGAATATCCACCAGCACTTTATCAGTGTGAGAATATACACCAGCACTGTATCAGTGTGAGAATATACACCAGCACTGTATCAGTGTGAGAATATACACCAGCATTGTATCAGTGTGAGAATATACAACAGCATTGTATCAGTGTGAGAATATACACCAGCATTGTATCAGTGTGAGAATATACACCAGCATTGTATTAGTGTGAGAATATACACCAGCATTGTATCAGTGTCAGAATATACACCAGCATTGTATCAGTGTGAGAATATACACCAGCACTGTATCAGTGTGAGAAAATATACCAGCATTCTATCAGTGTGCGAATGTACACCAGCACTGTATCAGTGTGAGAATATCCACCAGCACTGTATCAGTGTGAGAAAATATACCAGCATTGTATCAGTGTGCGAATATACACCAGCACTGTATCAGTGTGAGAATATACACATGCATTGTATTAGTGTGAGAATATACACAAGCACTGTATCAGTGTGAGAATATACACAAGCACTGTATCAGTGTGAGAATATATACCAGCATTGTATCAGTGTGAGAATATACACCAGCATTGTATTAGTGTGAGAATATACACAAGCACCGTATCAGTGTGAGAATATAGACTAGCATTGTATCAGTGTGAGAATATACACCAGCATTGTATCAGTGTGAGAATATACACCAGCATTGTATTAATGTGAGAATATACACAAGCACTGTATCAGTGTGAGAATATATACCAGCATTGTATCAGTGTGAGAATATACACCTGCGTTGTATTAGTGTGAGAATATACACCAGCATTGTATCAGTGTGATAATATACACCAGCATTGTATCAGTGTGAGAATATACACCTGCACTGTATCAGTGTGAGAATATACACCAACACTGCATCAGTGTGAGAATATACACCAACACTGCATCAGTGTGAGAATATACACCAACACTGCATCAGTGTGAGAATATCCACCAGCACTGTATCAGTGTGAGAATATACACCAGCACTGTATCAGTGTGAGAATATACACCAGCACTGTATCAGTGTGAGATTTTACACCAGCATTGTTTTAGTGTGAGAATATACACCAGCATTGTATTAGTGTGAGAATTTACACCAGCACTGTATCAGTGTGAGAATATAGACCAGCATTGTATCAGTGTGAGAATATACACCAGCATTGTATCAGTGTGAGAATATACACCAGCATTGTATTAGTGTGAGAATATACACCAGCATTGTATCAGTGTGAGAATATCCACCAGCACTGTATCAGTGTGAGAATATACACCAGCACTGTATCAGTGTGAGAATATATACCAGCATTGTATTAGTGTGAGAATATACACCAGCACTGTATCAGTGTGAGAATATACAGCAGCACTGTATCAGTGTGAGAATATCCACCAGCATTGTATCAGTGTGAGAATATCCACCAGCACTGTATCAGTGTGAGAATATACAACAGCACTGTATCAGTGTGAGAATATACACCAGCACTGCATCAGTGTGAGAATATCCACCAGCACTGTATCAGTGTGAGAATATACAGCAGCACTGTATCAGTGTGAGAATATACACCAGCACTGTATCAGTGTGAGAATATAGACCAGCATTGTATCAGTGTGAGAATATACACCAGCATTGTATCAGTGTGAGAATATACACCAGCATTGTATTAGTGTGAGAATATACACCAGCATTGTATCAGTGTGAGAATATACACCAGCATTGTATTAGTGTGAGAATATACACCAGCACTGTATCAGTGTGAGAATATATACCAGCATTGTATCAGTGTGAGAATATACACCAGCATTGTATCAGTGTGAGAATATACACCAGCATTGTATCAGTGTGAGAATATACACAAGCACATTATCAGTGTGAGAATATACACCAGCGCTGTATCAGTGTGAGAATATACACCTGCACTGTATCAGTGTGCGAATATACACCAGCATTGTATCAGTGTGAGAATATACAGCAGCACTGTATCAGTGTGAGAATATACACCAGCATTGTATCAGTGTGAGAATATACATTAGCACTGTATCAGAGTGAGAATATACACCAGCCTTGTATCAGTGTGAGAATATACACCAGCTCTGTATCAGTGTGAGAATATACACCAGCATTGTATCAGTGTGAGAATATACACCAGCATTGTATCAGTGTGAGAATATACAGCAGCACTGTATCAGTGTGAGAATATACACCAGCATTGTATCAGTGTGAGAATATACATTAGCACTGTATCAGAGTGAGAATATACACCAGCCTTGTATCAGTGTGAGAATATACACCAGCTCTGTATCAGTGTGAGAATATACACCAGCACTATATCAGTGTGAGAATATACACCAGCACTGTATCAGTGTGAAAATCCATGTCTCATTTTTCTCTTTTATAAAAGATTTTGAAAATATTATAATTATTAAATATTTTCGAGTTTCCCTTTTTCAATTTGTAATCTGTTTGTTGGTAATTTTTAGTTTCTTAAAATAAAACGTGGGAAAACTAAACACAGCTCATCTCTTTATTGAATTTATGACCTGATATGTACAGCGTGCATTGAACTGAGCAGTGATATGTGGCTCAGGCATTTGGAGCGATCCCAGAGGAGTGAGGTTTAATTTGGAAAGCAACAACTGATAACACGGTGTCAATGAACCTCTTGTATACTTTGCCATCGCTGTGTAAGTGACTGCAAGCAGCCTTTCCCCCTTGTGTGACAGGTTGCTGTCGGCAAATGTTATTGTGCTTAATGTTGATGTAAGTATCTCTCAGCTGCTCTTGGAATAGATTTCCCTTTATTCAGCCATTACATTAGTGGAAATATTTTAATAAGGAAAGAACCTGCATTTATATATCGCCTTTTATGATCTCAGGACGTCCCAAAGCGCTTTACAGCCAATGACGTATTTTCGAAGTGTAGCCACTGTTGTAATGTAGGAAACACGGGTGCCAATTTGTGCACAGCAAGGTCCCACAAACAGCAATGGGTTAATGGGCAGATCATCTTTTTTCATGATGTTGGTTGAGTGGTAAGTATTGACTGGGTTACTGGGGAGAACTCCCCTGCTCTTCTTCGATATCGTGTCATGCCATCTTTAACGTCCACCTGAGAGGGCAGACGGTGCCTCGGTTTAACGTCTGATCTGAAAGACGGCGGCACTGGGGTGTCTGCCTAGATTTTCTTCTCAAGTCCCTGGAGTGGGACTTGAACCCATAACCATCTGACTCAGAGGCAAGATTAAGAACATAATTAAAGTAAAGGATGAGAAACGGTCAATCGGCCCATCAAAGCACATTCCTTTAATATCCTAACGTCCCCATCTTATCATCGAGCTGCAATTTGAACTATATTTCAGTAAAATGTTAACATTGCCATAGTTATAATTGGTATCCTAATATGACACAGTGTGAACTATGCACGGCATGCTCAGTGGATTGCAGGTGCTTCCCTGGGTTTGCAAACATCTAAGGTTCTTCTTTTGCTTACCTGTGGCTAACTTAATGGCTTGTGTGGACTCACATAGAATTCCATAGATTCTGCAGTGCCAGAAACAGGCCATTCAGCCCAACTGGTCTATGCTGGTGCTTATACTCAACATAAGCCTACTCCCACTCTACCGCTCCCCATCATGCTCCCGTATCTCTCTATTCCCTTCTCCCTCATGTATTTCTTTTCTTTTCCATTCATTCTCGGGTATGGGCGTTGCTGGCGAGGCTGGCATTTATTGCCCATCCCTAGCTGTGGGCCGCCTTCTTGAACCGCTGCAGTTCATGTGTGAAGGTACTCCCATAGTGCCGTTAGGTAGGGAGTTCCAGGCTTTTGACCCAATGATGATGAAGGAATGGTGATATATGTCCTAGTTGGGATGATGTGAACACATACCAATGTCCTTATGAACTTACTTGAAGTTATCTGGTAAGTTTGAATGTGTGACATTTTCAAAAGTTTATTTTGTTCTGGAACTCCATAATTGCTTCCCATTAAGCACTGATTATTGATTAACCACTTTGCAAGGTTTCTAAGAATTCCTTTTTCTCCCCCAAGGCCAATTTTTTTTTATTTGTTTATGGGATGTGGGCGTCGCTGGCAAGGCCAGCATTTATTGCCCATCCCTAATTGCCCTTGAGAAGGTGGTGGTGAGCCGCCTTCTTGAACCACTGCAGTCGGTGTGGTGAAGGTACTCCCACAGTGCTGTTGGGAAGGGAGTTCGAGGATTGTAACCCAGCAACGATGAATATGTATGTTTAGTCCACGCTGTGAAATCTAATCAAAATGGCTCTTGTGGTTGGGAGTGGGTTAATTCTTTTCAGCACTCTGCATTTAATATTTGTTATTTTTTTATTGGGTTCTTGAAAGACTGGTTCTTCCATTCTAGGAGCAGGTCTCTGAAGGACGTGGTACCATTGTGTACATAGTTTGTTTGTGAAACAAAAGGCAGCAGTGGACTGGGGAAAGCTGCTTGAAGCGGTTTCAATTCCGAGGAAAATCCTACTTGGCCTGCAGATGTAACTCGAGAGGATAGCAATGTAATAACATTGTTTTAATGCCATGAATACTGCAGAAACAGAGTGACAGATTTAAAAGGGTCCATGTTCCCTGTGTTCAATGCACTGTCCAAGCACTTCATCTGGTAGAAACACGGTAGGTGGAACGTAATCCTCACACTAGCCAGTTCTGACCATGCAGAGGGTCTAAGAGCAGGACCAGGAACCAATTTTCTAAAGATTTGACCTTTGCCAACTTGCAATGGTTTCATGGATGTGGCCTCTTTTCAGAGGTGGATGTTTAGAATATGTTGACATGGAATCAGGGTTAGAATAAGGTCACCAACCCTCCAGCATTGTCCTGGAGTCTCCAGGAATGAAAAAATAATCATTACAAGCAACACAGGAGAAAAATCAGAGGGATATTTTTAAAAAATTATGTGGTTTTTTTTCATTTTCTTTGAACGCTTTCATTTATTAGTTGTAAAAATATTGGAGATGAGGTAAACAGGCTGTTTGACTGAAGGTCAAGCATCATCCAATCAGGTAATTGAGAGCCTGTTTGATTTCCAATTGGCACGGGAAGGCGTGGCACTGCGAAGATGGACGTGCCGGGCAACCAATGGTGGGAGCGTGGGGGCGGGGCAGTTGAATACAGGAGGTCATGTGATGAAACCTCCAGGAATACGTCTAACCAGAGTTGACAAGCCCAGGTTAGAAACAAGCAAAGAAGATTGAGACTGGATGTGACCGAGGCTTTTAAATGTTAAGAGGCGCAGACAACATAGATGTACTTCGAAAAAGCAAAATACCACAGATGCTGGAAATCTGAAATAAAAACAGAAAATGCTGGTCTGGCAGCATCTGTGAAACAAGGGTGGTAGAGTTAATGTTTCAGGTCGATGGTTCTGACGAAATGTCATTGACCTGAATCGTTAACCCTACCTTCCTCTCTCCACACATGCTGCCTAATCGATGGCAGTCAGCTGTTTGTTTACACTGTGAGCACAGAACCAAAGTACATGTTTAATATTACATTACATTACAAACAGGCCAATCATTGCACCATGTATTCAATTGGCATATATCACATCACTATTGAATTCCTATTTTTCCATGTTGCACAAGCCTAAGCTTAGAGTCAACTCTTAGTCAGAACACAAACCTCAGAAACCTGGAGCAACCAACTTTTAGGCGTGACTCCATGGCTGAAGAAAAAAGAAGAGATTCCAAAAAGCATGCTCACTTATACTGGCTTTTCCCAAACAGTTTTTCCCTGAAAATATAGACCATCAAGCACTATGTTCAGTCCGTCAATCAAACGCATTTAGGAACATAGGAATTGCTAGACATAAAAAGAACAAGGTTCATCTAATTCGCTGTCTACCATTCTGGTAGTCGCATGATACAGCAATAATGGAGTTTCTGACTAATCATAGTAATCAATCTCTATCAGTTAGTCTACAACAGAGCCAGACATGAAGCGAGGAAAACCCCATTGGGGGAGAGATTTGGCAGCCAAGAGTTCAAAGTCACCTGTCCCTCCAAAGCATTGCTACACTTACCACATATCATGTCTCAAACTACTCATATACTGTGTCCCAAAATGTTATTTTATGAAAGAAATCTATGCAATTTGCATTTGAATGAATCAATACTAACTGCTTCCCTAGAGAGTCTTTTCCATAGATTGACCACTCGCTCACTGAAATATTGTTTCCGCAGATTGGTTTTGAATTTACTCCCCCTTCAAGCACCGACCATGTTTCCTCAGGTAGTGAGTTCCAGACCCCCACCACCCTCTGGGTGAAAAAAATTCTCAACTCCCCTCTAATCCTCCTACCAATTACTTTAAATCTATGCCCACTGCTTATTGACCTCTCTGCTAAAGGAAGTAGGTCCTTCTTAGTCACTGTATTAAGTTCCTCATAATTTTGGAAGGATGTTCCCGATGGTCGGGGAGTCCAGAACCAGGGTTCACAGTCTAAGGATAAGGGGTAAGCCATTTAGGACTGAGATGAGGAGGAATTTCTTCACCCAGAGAGTGGTGAACCTGTGGAATTATCTACCACACAAGGCAGTTGAGGCCAATTCATTAAATATATTCAAGAAGGAGTTAGATATATTTCTTAAGGCTAAAGGGATCAAGGGATATGGGGAGAAAGCAGGGACAGGGTACTGAATTTGGATGATCAGTCATGATCTCATTAAATGGCAGAACAGGCTCGAGGGGCCGAATGGCCTACTCCTGCTCCTATCTTCTATGTTTCTATGTTTATACACCTCAATTACATCTCCCCTCAGCCTCCTCTGCTCCAAAGAAAACAACCTCAGCCTATCCAATCTTTCCTTGTAGCTAAAATTCTCCAGTCCTGGCAACATCCTTGTAAATCTCCTCTGCACCCTCTCTAGTGCAATCACATCTTTCCTGTAATATGGTGACCAGAACTGTACACAGTACTCTAGCTGAGGCCTAACTAGTGTTTTATACAGTTCAAGCATAACCTCCCTACGCTTATATTCTATGCCTCGGCTAATAAAGGAAATTATCCCGTATGCCTTCTTAACCACCTTATCTACCTGTCCTGCTACCTTCAGGGATCTGTGGACATGCTCTCCAAAGTCCCTCTGTTCCTCTACATTTCTCAGTATCTGACCATTTATTGCATATTCCTTTGCCTTGTTAGCCCTCCCCAAATGCATTACCTCACACTTCTCCGGATTGAATTCCATTTGCCACTTTTCTGCCCACCCGACCAGTCCATTGATATCTTCCTGCAATCTACAGCTTTCTTGCTCACTATCAACCACATGGTCAATTTTTGTATCATCGGCAAACTTCTTAACCATGCCCCCTACATTGAAGTCTAAATCATTGATATATACCACAAAAAGCAAGGGACCTAGTACTGAGCCCTGCGGAACCCCGCTGGAAACAGCCTTCCAGTCACAAAAACACCCGTCGACCATTACCCTTTGCTTCCTGCCACTGAGCCAATTTTGGATCCAACTTGCCACTTTTCCTTGGATCCCATGGGCTTTTACTTTTCTGATCAGTCAGTCATGTGATTTGCCTCGATTTTAAAATTCTCATCCTTGTTTTCAAATCCCTCCATGGCCTTGCCCCTCCCTATCTCTCTAACCTCATTCAGCTCTACAACCCTCTGAGATCTCTGCGCGCCTCCAATTCTGGCCTCTTGCGCATCCCCAATTTTGATGGCCCCACCATTAGTGGTCGTGCCTTCAGCTGCCTAGCCCCTAAGCTCTGGAATTCCTTCCCTAAGCCTTGCCACCTCTCTACCTCTCTCTCATCCTTTAAGACACTCCTTAAAACCTATATCCACCTATCCTAATATCTCCTTATGTGGCTCGGTGTCAAATTATGTTTGATAACGCTCCTGTGAAGCGCCTTGGGACGTTTAACTACGTTAACGGCGCTATATAAATGCAAATTGTTACTGTTTCATGTAAGTCCACCTCTCACTGCCAATTTATCTACCACATTTTATGTGGGAATTGTTTAACCTATCTGTACTTTCTTGCTCAATTAATAATGAAAATCATTAGTGACTGAATTAAATACATATACTTTTTGCTTCAATGCCTCGCTTTTACCCTGCAGTCAGCAGCATGTTCTTTACTTGGTCAGAACTCGAGTTGTATGTGTTTCTCTCATATTCAGATGATGTGCAGTTTATTCTATTTGTGGCGCCTTGCGACAATGTGCTGATAATTACTCAACCACTTGTGTATTCATGCAGTATCTTAAACACACGCCTTACATGTCTGAGTCACTCCATCCTGAATGGGCAGCTACTTTTTCCCTTGCTTCCAAATATCTGCTTTGTCTTAACCCTTAGACTGTTGCCTGGTCCAGGAAAATGTCAGGCTCCCTGGGTCAGCCATTTTGTTGAAGTTCTCAGGTCACACATCGCGAGGCTGAAACCAGCTCTAATCACAGTATTAAGAACATAAGAAAACACAGGCTGACAAAAGGTCTTTAGGCCCATCGAGTTCTCTCCATCCAGAGTCCAAGGGTGGTTATTGTATCACGGACTTGCCGACCATGTCAAATGCCAGAAGCAGCTTTATTACTTTACTGTAAACCCTAGACACTTAAAATAAATAGTTAAAAAAAATATACAAACCTTACTTTGGCTTGCCATCTCTTCTCTTTCCCTTCATTTTCTCTCTTCTTCCAGAACCTCACTGTTCTATTTTTATTACTTTAACTTTGTTTTTTACTTTAGTTCTATCTATTCTATCTTGATTCGACCCTTTTTACTTAAGAGGAAGGAAAAATGCTTCCTTTGTTACTCTGAACCACCTAAGTCCTCCCACTCTCCTCATAAATGTGTTAGCCAGCGACCCAGTGGTAGCACTCTCACCTGAGTCAAGCCTGACTTAAGCACAAAACCGAGACTGACACTCCAGTGCAGTACTGAGAGAGTGCTGCACTGTCAGAGGTGCTGCACTGTCGGAGGTGCTGCACTGTCGGAGGTGCTGCACTGTCGGAGGTGCTGCACTGTCAGAGGTGCTGCACTGTCGGAGGTGCTGCACTGTCGGAGGTGCTGCGCTGTTAGAGGTGCTGCACTGTCGGAGGTGCTGCACTGTCAGAGGTGCTGCACTGTCAGAGGTGCTGCACTGTCGGAGGTGCTGCACTGTCAGAGGTGCTGCACTGTTAGAGGTGCTGTACTGTCGGAGGTGCTGCACTGTCGGAGGTGCTGCACTGTCAGAGGTGCTGCACTGTCAGAGGTGCTGCACTGTCGGAGGTGCTGCACTGTCAGAGGTGCTGCACTGTTAGAGGTGCTGTACTGTCGGAGGTGCTGCACTGTTAGAGGTGCTGTACTGTCGGAGGTGCTGCACTGTCGGAGGTGCTGTACTGTCGGAGGTGCTGCACTGTCAGAGGTGCTGTCTTTCGGATGAAATGTTAAACCTCTCAGGTGGACGTAGAATATCCCACAGCACTATTCGAAGAAGAGCGGAGGAGTTCTCCCTGGTGTCCTGACCGATATTTATCTCTTAACCAGCATCACTAAAAGAAACAGATTATCTGGTTATTATCACATTACTGTGGGACCTTGCTCTGCACAAATTGGCTGCTGTGTTTCCTACATCACAACAGTGACTACACTTCAAAAGTACTTCATTGAGGTTGTGAAAGGCACTGTATAAATGTACGATTTTCTTTCCTTCATGCACCAAATCAGGAAGGATTCCATGGAGCGAGTTATATTAGCAGCAGCCCAGACATATTGTAGGTTTTATAGTGCTTGACCCCACAGGCTAGGGAGTAAATACACCAATCAGCCCACACTCAATGACTGACACTTCCAGACACTTATGGGCAGTTAGGATTTATTGTTTTGTTAATTCTAATCAGTGTACTTTTCATTTGGCATGTTAACAAGTGCTTTATATTACATTTCGTGCCATTTATATTTCTTTTAAAAGTGTTATGCTGTGAATTTTTCCGGTAACTTTGGAGGAAATTCAGGAAGCGGGTTTTCCACTGAAGTTACAGAGGGGAGCCTGAGGAAATTCTCGGCCTTCAATTTGACATGCCAATCATATTTCCTTCTCTAATTTCCCACCTTCCTCCAGCTTTCTTCAAAAAAATAGAGGCGGGTTCTTGAAATAAATACTCATTCCCGCTTCCCGCAAAAATCCTGTTACCCCAGGTGCATGTTGGGAGATATGTTGTGGAAAACCAAGGCAGTAAAACCAAAGTATATGATTATAAGTTGAACAGGCCACAAGCTAAACTTAGCTCAAACAATAATGTCTTATTTAGGGCTGTTGCCTTATAGGCCGAGAATTTCCTCGTCTGTGATTTGCACTGCTGTTGCCCCTTTACAAAACAGTGTTACACCTGCTGCCGGCCTCTAGAGGGAGATACACTGCAGTTTCCTGGGGATGCTCAGATGCCAACTCCCTCACCCCCCAGGACTGCGTAACAATGCTGCAAGAAGTTCCACATCCTCAGCAGGGCAGGCAAGGCAACGCACTGCAAACCTCTCCCTTTTTCCTTGTCAGCTTTGGGGATTAGCAACCCCATCACTCTCTTACAGCAACTAACCCTACACAATGCTCTCTGGTTATGGGGGCCTCCAACTATGGCGACACAGCTTCCCTCACACCCAATAGTCTTGCAAAAAAAAAACCCTTCCTCTACTTTACACCCTTACACCCACGCCTGCTCCTGAGTGTCCCTGATGTTGGTGGTGGGGAGGGGGAGGGGAAGGGGGAGGGAGGGTCTGACAATCTGCTGGTGCCCCAACCCTTTGAGAAGGAGTCAGAAGTAAGTGTAAGTTTCTGTAGGCAGAATTTAAAAAAAAACCTTTAAAAAACATTTCCTACCTTCAGAAATCTTCAATAAAACATCTGCCAGCTCTCCTCACTTCTGCCTTTAACAGCTGATCCTGACATCTGTCACGCCTAACACAAGCTGCTGTAAGTTACCCCAAACGCACCAGCAGGGTAAGTCCAGGAAACTCTCCTCCACAGTGCCACTGGCTGCCTCGTAGGCCACACGTAAACGAGGCCAGTGACAATTCCTGGGCGTATTTCAGTACGGCTCCAGATGCGCAAGGACACTCGGGAAGCTATTTAAAGATGTGCAGGTGGCGGAAGCCACTTACACGCAATTTTCCTCGCGCCATTTGAGCGTCACTATTGCGCTGGACACAGCGAGGAAGTTCACCCCCGTAGAATAGAGTGTCACCCAGTACAATCAATCAGTACTGACTCAACTGAAGCATTCGTAAGAGCATTAAATCAACTTGTGATTCAGCAGAGAATAGATGATATGGTTTTGCTACACGAAAAAGATGCAAAGTGATCAGATTTGGTATGGTTGCTGGAACCAGGTGAATGGCGCCTTTTTGTATTTTCATTCCTATTTGTGATGGTCTTATGAGAGGTTGTCATTTTTCTTCTGTTTGTAGATAATAGTTATTCTCTCATTGCTACCAAAATGGCCGGGTGAAAGAGCATGGAGAATAACATGGACGGAAATAATGTGTGTGTGGGGGGGGATAATTAGGATTGCATCCTATCGCAGATTACAGGATAATTGGCCACATACCTGCAAATGCACATCACAACGATTAGACACATACCTTTGACTACACTACGAGGTGGTTGGATACATCATCTAAACTGCCAAATGACTGGACACATACCTCTGCCTACACGACCAGATGATTTGACACATATCTATGTCTGGATTAACAGATGATTGGGCACATAGCTAAGATTAGATTCCAAAAACAAAAGCAAAATACTGCGGATGCTGGAAATCTGAAATAAAAACTGAATACGCTGGAAAACGTTCAGCAGGTCAGGCAGCGTCTGTGGAGAGAGAATCGGAGTTAACGGCCCAAAAATTAGACCTAATACGCGAGAGTACGCACTGTGTACTCTCGCGTATTAGGTCTCCAATTGCCGGTTTCCTGCATGCACTGCGCAAGCGCGGGAAACCGGCACTTCGTGAATTCAAAAGGGGGCGGTTCCTAAGTGAACCGCGTGCGCGCTAGAGGCTGTGCGCACGCAGTGCACTTAGTTATTTTTCCAGCTTTGAACGCGCAGGTAAGTGGTGAAGATTTTACACACAAAGAAAGCAGGCGTAGGACCCCCTTTTAACAAGGCAAGTTGTTAATTAAGTGTTATTTTAAAAAATTTTCAACAGGTTTATCTTTTTTAGAGACTTTAAAGAAAGGTAAGTTTATTTTTATAACTTTTAAAAAGATTTTTTCAAAAATTTAATTTTTTGTTTAAAGTGGTTAATTTATTTAACTATACTTATTTTATTAATGTGATGGCTTTTTTTTTATTTAATTGAGGTTTAGCTGTTCTTTTGGGGGTGTGTAGTATTCATAGCTTTGACAGGTCTTCCTGTCAAAACTATGAATGAAAGATGGTGTGCTGCCATTGGCTCTAACTGAATCACGTGATCCCAGAGCTCGCACGAACTAATTGCGTCTCTGGGTCACGCAAGCACTGCACGGTTCCAAGAGAGAGAGCCTTTCAAACTAAAGTTCGTGTGGGCCCGGAGCAAAAAGGTAGGCGCGGAGTGCGATATCGCGGGGAATCCTTACCCCCGCGGGAACTCTCACTGTTTAATTTCTGGGCCAACGTTTCAGGTCGATGAGCTTTCATCAGAACTGCCGATGAAAGGTGTGACGAAAGGCCATCGACCTGAAGCGTTAACTCTGTTTCTCTCTCTGCAGATGCTGCCTGACCTGCTGAGTATTTCCAGCATTTTCTGTTTTTATTTCTATGATTATATTAACAGGTGATTGGACACATACCTCCAATTACACTGCCACATACCTCTAACTACATTGCCAGTGTGTAGTTTCATTGGACACATACCTCCAACTATCTATCCCAATGACTGGACCATAACCTCCAACTACGCTGCCAGATGATTGAACCCATTCCTTCATCTTTATTGCCAAGAGCGTACTTTCATTACAAAGGATGAAACATTTTACTTACAGTAAGAATAGTTGAGAGAGCTGATTTCTGCTGGGGATGCAGTGAAGACACTTCAACTGGGCTATACCATCCCTACCAGGTCCTCTGGCTGGTCTCATTGGCTCCACTCACATCAAGCAGTTGACTGACGATTTATTTGCTGTTGTGCAGTCCGCATGTTTTAATGACTTTGAATTCACAGGATGAACTCTTACTCATTAACTTATCAAGATCTCAGCAAAAGCAACCAGTGTTACGTTCCTTCAGGAAAGAGCTGGGAAAATATTTTAGGAATTGAACTGAAGGTTGCCGGGAGAAGTATAGTCAGAAATGATCAAAGACTCCATTGAACAAAGTGGATCCTGTGCTGATTGGGCCATGGGAATATCATTTGTGGAAGGGTTTGTGCTTGAGTTTGAATAATGAAGGCATAATGCAGATATATATTGTGGAGATTGGCCCAACGAGCTCCAGGTCAGAAAGAGGTTTTTGTGGATCTAACCCTCTGGAGATTAAAAACATGAAGTAGAGTCCATGATGAGGATTATACATGGGCCATGGAAGGAGCACACTTGAGTGGCCTTTTCTCATTCTGTGATTTCTAACATTCTTCTAATCTCTGAAAACTATTCATAGAACTAGCTGTTAAGATTAGTCAACAACAAAAATAGCTGCTTGTGTCTAAGTGTAGTTAACAAAAGGTAGAAGGCAGTCGCTAAGCTGACCAGCAGGTTGCGTTCGGGGCAGATATTAGTCAGTAAGTTTTCTGGTTCCCCCCCAAACACCATTAATTACAGAATATGTGAGCATTCCAAGATTTATTGATACATAACTGGTTGGTGAAACAAGGGTTTGGAGCTCCCCGGTACCTCAGTGCATCACCCACTGTGGAACTGAGTCATGCAGACCAGGACAGCTAGAAGTCTGATCTTCAGTCTTTGCTGGGTTCACTGATCTCAACGCTACTGTTGGTCTCAGGGCCCCTGGACTGGGGAAAGGGAGAAACCAGGCAGCCTCCAACCGTGATTGCTATCCAGAGACTCCTGCTGGAAAGCGCACGGGCCTGGAGGTCAGGTGGGCATTGGATTGGCACCTGGCTGTGGTGCCCTCACAATCAAATAGCCTGCTGACTCTGTCTAGGTTCGCACATGAGGCACTGAGGAAAGATGCAGAGGGGCAGCCAATGCCTATCACACAGGAAGGGTCAGCACCTTTGGGGGAAGAGGAGAAAACATAAACAAGAAATTCACTTAAATAAGCAAATACAATGATTTTTTCTCTCCTTATCAACTGGATTTAGTCCAAGTAATGAAAGAGCTGGCACTGTTGGCTTCATGTAAATAGGTCCATTTCATACACAACAATGGACAAGGCAGGTGTATATCGGGGGCGGGTGAGTTGAAACCAAATACAGAAACAATCACCAATAAAGCAAAAATGCTTCACATGTTCGCTGTTGCATTCACCTTTAGACATCAGCGCCAGAGCTTTCCGTGGCACAAGCTCCAAGCAGGGTGACAAATCCTACAGCAATTTCTTAGGCTTCACTGAATTGTTGACCAAATATGGTCAGGTTTGGGGCAAGCATGTTCATCGTGCGATAAAGGCACAGGCGCAAAATGAAAGACTTTAAGTGTATTGCAAGTCACCTGAGAGCTAAAATGAATTTATTGGAGAATGCCATACTGAAAACAATCCTGGACGAGGTTAATGAGGTGAAGTACCTTTCAATAATTTGCGATGCAACACCAGACAGCTCATGCAAGTCACAGATAGCACGAGTGAGCAGATGCATTCATCAAGGACCTGTAGGAAACGTTGAGATTCAGGAACGTTTCTTGTGCTTCAGGGGCTTTACCTGAGCTGATTCAAAACACCACCAAAACAACAATAACTGCAACTTGCAGTTGTATAGTGCGTTTTTAATGTAGTAAAGGCACTTCACAGGAGTCTAATCAGACAAAATTTGACCTAGCACCACATAAGGAGATATTAGGACAGGTGATGTAGGTTTTGAGGAGCGAATTAAAGGAGGAAAGAGAGGTAGAGAGGCGGAGAGGTTTATGGAGGGAATTCCAGATCTTAGAGCCTTGGCAGCTAAAGGCATGGCCGACAATGGTGGAGCGATGGAAATCGGGGATGCTCAAGAGGCCAGAATTGAAAGAGAGCAGAGATCTCAGAGGGTTGTAGGGCTAGAGGAGATTACACAGAAAGGGAGGGGGGAGACCATTGAGGAATAGAGTCATAGATAGATAGAGTCATAGAGTTATACAGCACAGAAAGAGGCCCTTCGGCCCATCGTGTCCGTGCCAGCCATCAAGCCCTGCCTATTCTAATCCCATTTTCCAGCACTTGGTCCGTAGCCTTGTATGCTATGGCGTTTCAAGTGTTCATCTAAATGCTTCTTGAATGTTGTGAGGGTTCCTGCCTCTACCACCCTTTCAGGCAGTGAGTTCCAGATTCCAACAACCCTCTGGGTGAAAAAGTTTTTCCTCAAATCCCCTCTAAACCTCCTGCCCCTTACCTTGAAACTATGCCCCCTGGTTATTGACCCCTCTACTAAGGGGAAAAGTTCCTTTCTATCTACCCTATCCATGCCCCTCATCATTTTGTACACCTCAATCTGGTCCCCCCTCAGCCTTCTCTGCTCTAAGGAAAACAACCCCAGCCTGTCCAGTCTCTCTTCATAGCTGAAGCGCTGCAGCCCAGGTAACATCCTGGTGAATCTCCTCTGCACCCTCTCCAATGCAATCACATCCTTCCTATAGTGTGGCGACCAGAACTGCACACAGTATTCCAGCTGTGGCCTAACTAACGTTTTGTACAGCTCCATCATAACCTCCCTGCTCTTATATTCTATGCCTCGGCTAATGAACGCAAGTATCCCATATGCCTTTTTAACCACCTTATCTACCTGTCCAGCTGTCTTCAGGGATCTATGTACATGCACACCAAGTTCCCTCTGATCCTCTGTCCTCCCTAGGATCCTACCATTCATTGTGTATTCCCTTGCCTTGTTAGTCTTCCCAAAATGCATCATCTCACACTTTTCAGGGTTAAATTCCATTTGCCACTGTTCTGCCCATCTGACCAACCCGTCTATATCGTCCTGTTCCCTGAGGCTTCCCTCCTTGCTATTTACCACTCCACCAATTTTCGTGTCATCTGCGAACTTACTGATCATACCTCCTACATTCATATCTAAATTATTAATGTACACTACAAACAGCAAAGGACCCAGCACCGATCCCTGCGGTACACCACTGGACACAGGCTTCCAGTCACAAAAACAAACTTCGACCATCACCCTCTGCCTCCTGCCACTAAGCCAATTTTGGATCCAATGTGCCAAATTGCCCTGGATCCCATGGGCTCTTACCTTCTTGACCAATCTCCCATGCAGGACTTTGTCAAAAGCCTTACTGAAGTCCATGTAGACTACATCAACTGCACTACCCTCATCCACACACCTAGTCACCCCCTCGAAAAATTCAATCAAATTGGTTAGACATGATCTCCCCCTGACAAAGCCATGCTGACTATCCTTGATTAATCCTTGCCTCTCCAAGTGGAGACTAATTATGTCCCTCAGAATTTTTTCCAATAATTTCCCTACCACTGATGTTAGACTCACTGGCCTGTAATTCCCTGGTTTATCCCTACTACCCTTCTTGAATAATGGTACTACGTTAGCTGTCCTCCAGTCCTCTGGCACCTCCCCTGTGGCCAGAGAGGTTCTGAAAATTTGTGTCAGAGCCCCTGTAATCTCCTCCCTTGCCTCACACAGCAGCCTGGGATACATCTTGTCTGGGCCTGGGGATTTATCCACTTTTAAGCCCGCTAAAACCGCTAGTACCTCCTCCCTCTCAATACTAATTTGTTCAAGTATATCACAATCCCCCTGCCTGATTTCTATGCCTCCATCGTCCTTCTCTATAGTGAACACAGATGCAAAATATTCATTTTAAACCTCACCCACATCTTCTGACTCTACACACAGATTGCCATTTTGGTCCCTAATGGACCCTACTCTTTCCCTGGTTATCCTCTTGCCCTTAATATACTTATAAAACACCTTGGGATTTTCCTTTATTTTGCCCGCCAGTGTTTTTTCATGCCCCCTCTTCGCTCTCCTAATTTCTTTTTTAAGTACCCCCCTGCACTTTCTATACTCCTCTAGGAATATGAACACAAGGATGAGAATTTTAAATTTACGGCATTGCCGGACTAGGAGCCAATGTAGGTCAGTAAGCACAGGGGTGATGGGTGAACGGGACTTGGTGCAAGTTAGAGTTTTGGATGAGCTCAATTTATGGAGGGTGAAAAGTGGGAGGCCGGCCAGGAGAGCATTGGAATAGTCGAGTCTGGAGGTAACAAAGGCATGACTGAGGGTTTCAGCAGCAGATAAACTGAGGCAGAGACAGAGACAGGCAATATTATTGAGGTGGAAGTAGGGGGTCTTGATGATGGAGAGGATATGGGGTCAGAAGCTCAGCTCAGGGTCAAATAGGATGCCACGTTTGCGAACAGTCCATTTCAGCCTCAAACAGTGGCCAGGGAGAAGGATGGAGTCAATGGCTAGGGAACGGAGTTTGTGGCGGAGACTGAAGCCAATAGCTTTGGTCCTTCCAATATTTAATTGGAGTAAATTTCTGCTCATCCAATACTGGATGTCGGACAAGCAGAGTGACAAATCAGAGGCAGTGGAAGGATCGAGAGAGGTGGTGGTGAGGTAGAGCTGGGTGTCATCAGCGTGCAAGTGGAACCTGAGGATGTGTTTTCTGATGATGTCGCCGCCACAGCTGAACACTGACTAGATTTCGAATTCTGTCATGGACAAGCTCATGATAATGGAGACGATATGACAGGAGAGTACTCTGGAGCTTCAACAGAATCCACGGGCACTTTTTCCTCCATGTGCAGTGCATACCCTGAACCGAGTTGGTGTTGATTCGGTAGAGTCGTCAATTGATTGTATCATGTTTGTTGGGTGTCTTCTGTCATCGTACAATATTTTCAGCACAAGACCACAATGATGGGAGAGTTTGAGGAAAAAATGTCGCTGATTCACTCAGTTTGATGTCTGGCACATGTTGGTCAGCTCGTATCGATTGTGTGCGTCCTTCTGGCAAAAATCTAAAAGGCTTAAAAGAAGCATTGAATGAGCTGCTTGAATTGAACCGGACTTCCACAATCCGTTGCTAGACTACCCGAAATACATGCCCACATTTAAATGTGTTTTACTCACATCAATTTGCTTAAAATTCTAATCCCCAGCAATGAACGGAATGTAATCCTTCAGGACCAAGATACTACACTTGCTGTCGAAAGAGATAACTTCAACAGCCTTATCACTGAACTGACACAGTTGAGAGAAAAGTGGATCTAAGTTATTAATGAACGTGAGCGCTGCAGCAATCCTCGGCATCCATCCTCCAGAGGTATCAACGGCATCAGGCCACCCTTGCCCGCCATCTAGATACAGAGAAGCCGGTGATGATACAGCCCCGAGCCTTGTCACAAACTTGTGAAGAACCAACTTTGGGACAATGCTTTCCCATCATGGACTCTGTTATAATGGTCTCAAAAATTGCTTTAATGTGCTCGTATCTGCAAAAGATTTGAATTCCTATGCACTTTTCTTGAAAATGAAAAAATTGATCTCACTGCTTTTCTCAATTTTTATTCCACTGATAGCTCTGGTGATACAAAAAAATTACAATTCCTCAAATGAATTTACAAAGAAAACATTGGCCAGAAATACTATCGCCATTTCATTTACTAAATAAGTTGCATGAAGTCTCTCTTCAGAACCTCGTCCCCAACCTGATTAGGAACATAGGAACAGGAGGAGGCCATTCAGCCCTCAAGCCTGCACCGCCATTCAATCAGGTCATGGCTGATCTATACCACAACTCCATTTACCCGCCTTAGCTCCATATCCCTTGATACCCTGACCTAATACAAGTCTGACAATCTCAGTCTTGAAAGCTTCAATTGACTGAGCAGCCACCAACTACTGGGGGAGAGAGCTCCAGTTTTCTACTACCCTTCGCATATTTTCTGCTTACCAGTGTCTGTGGTCAGTGCAGAAAGATTATTTAGTGCTCAAACTTGTGAAGAACTACCACTGCGCAACTATGGGTCAGTCAAGACTTAATGGCTTGCCATTGAAAGTGATCTCGCAAGCTCTCTAGATTTCAATAACATTATTGATTCTTTTGCTGAGAAAAAGGCAAGACAAACACCATTGTAGGTGAAAGTCTTAATATAAAGTTTACGGAAATTTGGAAACATCATTTTAATCTTCTATTTTCTTTGCTGTCTGTGTTGTTATCACTGATCAGTTTCATTCATAAACGTGGACTCGAGCTCAGGGCCCCAATACACTGGTACCCACTTTCCCCCTCTCTCATCAGTGCTGTGGAGGAGTGTTTAACTTTCAGCAATAAACTCAGCTGCTAAAGCAGTAGGATAGCCCAGCACCCCTGGGCTAATGAAGAGAAGAATCTGACAGGGCTCCCACTGCTAATGGCTATACAGTGAGGATAGGATCAGGCGTGGCGGTCATGCCGCATCCCATGGTCGAACAGCCTGCTGACATTCACGCAGGAGTCACACGGGACAGGGACGATACAATGACCAGAACCCCAGGAACCAAATCCAGCCTCAGTCGATACTTTCAGGAGAGGAAGGAGGGGAGGACAGAATTGTCACTCGTGTTTCATTCTACCCCTAGGACGGTGCTGTCCAATACGTTACCCACTAGCCACATGTGGCTAATTGGGAATCCAGATACGGGTATTGCATTTCCGATTAGTAAATAAAAAATTAATAATCGACACTTTTATGCATTTGTTGGTAAAATGGTGAGATGAAAAGCAAAGTGTGCGAGTGTTTTTCGATAACTGTGAGTGCTTTACTTACGTGGTGACTGAATGGTTGTTAGATATTTGTTAAGTAAATATACACATGAGGTACAGTACGTGCATTGTGTGAGTGTGTGTAAGGGGTTTTCTGATAAAATTAGTGCCTGGGGCTAAAACGGCATTACCATAGCCACACCTATGGCTAATCAGCAATTTCTATTGGACAGGACTGACCTAGGAAAGCATTATTAAGTCAGTTAAAAATGTAACATTAATTTAACATTGACAGTTCCCTGAATGCTGCATGGCTGGAAGTTTTCCACAACTAACACAATATGCAAATTGCCAGAAAGATTTCAGATACCCATTGTTTCCTTAGGACAATGATGCACTGGCAATGGTTTGTTTATTCCAAGAATTGGTTTGACCTATTACATGCCAACCATATAAGGCATTGAGAAGGACATGATTTATAGGTGCAGCTGTCATTGGAACTTAAAGCAATTGGTTTATTGATGAGTTTGCACATTCTCCCCGTGTCTGCGTGGGTTTCCTCCGGGTGCTCCGGTTTCCTCCCACAGTCCAAAAATGTGCGGGTTAGGTTGATTTGGCTATGATAAATTGACCCTTAGTGTTAGGGGGGGATTAAATATGTGGGGTTACGGGGATAGGATGGGATATGTTAGGGGGAATTAAATACGTGGGGTTACGGGGATAGGGTGGGATATGTGTCGGTGCAGGCTCGATGGGGATTCTGTGTGAGAAAGCAGGGACAGGGTACTGGATTTGGATGATCAGCCATGATCGTATTGAATGGTGGAGCAGGCTCGATGGGCCGAATGGCCTACTCCTGCTCCTAGTTTCTATGTTTCTATGATGTCAGCTGATGTCTGAGGTTACCTGCAGTGCAGGATATGTTATAGCCAGAAGTGAGACACAGTAAACACCTACAGAAGTCAGATGTGGTCCCCCATTAGGATAGAATTTCCCTCCGCCCGGCAGAGGAACAAGGCTCTGACTTGATGCCATCAGGTCTGCCCTGCCACTGGTCAGAGGGCACTCTTGATCCAGGATCCAGCACAGTTGGCGTGGCAAGAGTACACCTTCATGATGCTGTCCTCTTCCCTGACGACAGCATATTTGACCTTTCCAGATGCCTGCTCATGTAGATATTCAGGATCTAGGACCAGGTTGCCCACGCGCCTGTAGTGACAACATAGCCTGCTGAAGAGTCCTCCCAGGACAGAAAACCTGTGAGATGAGGTCCACCCAGAAGCTCAAGATATCAAAGCACAGCCAAACACCAGGATAGGCTGAAGAACAGCACAGAGAGGAGTCGGGGTAGGCACACTGGTAAAAAGCACCTGCTGTAACTATAGATGTACACAGAAAAAACACTTTTTGCTTTGAAGTCCACTGTTGTGAAGTAAGTCTGTTCTTTGTGTTTGAGGAGATATTTGGAGGTCAGTTTTCATTGGGAGACAGAATTTCTTCTATGCTTCTTGACTGAACCATTGCCTCCTTAAGCAGAGCTCTTCTGATACATTCTCAAGGAAGCAATGAAGTCTGTAGACTCTGGTGGAAGGGTACCTCCTAATTGCTCGCCTCCTTTGATGCAGCCTTATTCTACATGCCTCTTTCATTTCTTCTCCTTCTGCTCCTGTTCTGCCTCTATTATAAGGGACATATGTGGGAAAGCCCATAGTGAACCCCATGGTAGAGGCTCCCCGGCGGAACAATGGGAAGGAAAAGATTGCCCTGCCTGAATCTGCTGAAATTCAGCTTGCAGAATCCTTTCGGTCGAAGCTGATGTTTCAGACAAAGTTCGTGGACATTCAAGGCCTGTGAACTCCACTTCCTGCTTTGACCAATCATGCAGGTAATGTACCCTCTGCTCTACTGGCTTAACTTAAGGCAGGCGCAATTCTGACGTAAATGCCGGAATTTCTGGGACAGCGGGAGTTGCTCTCATTATCCTGTCATTTGCAAACAGGCACCATTTTGGGGGCGGGCTCCCAGTTCCCAGCTCCCAGTTCCGCTGGGATTTACGGGCATTCTAGAACAGGTGTAACTCTGGTGATTCTGATTTACGCCCCAAGTTCTGGTCCTCTATGCCGGAACCACACCAAAATGAAAGCAAAAAAATAGTTACTGTGCACATTCAATCACAACACAGTGTAAACTCCTTCACTGCATACCTATGCTGGAACCACACCACTTCCCACACTCCCCACCCCCACCCCCACAAAACAGATTTGAATTTCAGGCCTTTCAGCTTTGTAGTCCAGACTATTTTACCATGTCTCCATTAGAATCTGGTAGGTTTGTGGGGCTGGAGTTTGAAACGTGCAGATCTCAGGCCTTTCAAATCCAGTCATGGAGGCGCAGAATGAAAATGCCCATGCAGTGACCTCTGAACCTTTCCCGCCCGGGATTATCAGTGGCTGGCTTTGGTGTTCTGCTCCGGCCCATGTTCCCAGTGATGAGTTGTAATGTCAGCATGATATGCAATGAAGGAGTTTACACTAGCAATGTGTTGTGATTGAATGTGCACAGTAACTATATTTTGCTTTCATTTTTAATTATGATCCTTTCAGATTACCCCTACATGTAGGAGAAGAAAAACTGGTACATGACGGAATGAACTGACTCCATGTTGATGGGAGCAGTTAAACGAAACCAGAGAACATAGGCCCACTGGTTCTCCAGATCGACGTATTGATTTGGGTCTTGAGCCAATGGCTGAGATGGGTCTCGGACATTTTAGAGTTTGGAACTTTGCCAGATTTAAATGGAAACTGTATTCATTGAATTAAAATCCTTTTGTAAATGAAATGAGGTCCATAGCAGTCAGTCCATTCTAGATTTACTGCAATCTGTGAAACATGGAATATATTTCACTGTGAATGTGAGAGGTGAAACTATTTCTGCAACAAAATGGATATCAGTAGTGATGGAAATTTATTTAAAGGGCACATTGTTACAGTTTGGGCTTTTCCCCAAAACATTGGGCTGGATTTTCCGGGGGGTCAGCGGGCGCAATCGGTGGCGGGTTGGGTGGGAAATTGTTTTCTTTCCCCAGCGGGTCAGGACCCCGCTGTGAACCTGCCACCACGGGCCTTTCCCCGATGTCGGGTCTGTCAGCGCTGAGCAGACTCGACACGCAGCGGCGGGTTCACAGCAAGGGGCCCAATTCAGGTCATTAGTGGCTTGTTTACAGCCACTTAAGGAATTTCAGCTCACCTTCTGCATTTGAAAGCTCGCCCACGGGGTCCACGCTGGTCGTGGACCACGTCTGTCAAGCTGAGGCAGAAGTTCAGTGGCCATTGAATCAGCTGTTGAGTTGACAGCGACAAATGTAAAGGAAAAGCTCCCACCTTACAGAGATATCTTCCCTCAGCCACAAACTCTTCCTCACTGCATTTCCACAATAGATTCACCATGCTGCAAGTCTTCACACAAGTCTCCATT
Organism: Squalus acanthias; assembly: GCA_030390025.1. NCBI lineage: Eukaryota > Metazoa > Chordata > Chondrichthyes > Squaliformes > Squalidae > Squalus > Squalus acanthias. The sequence goes on along the minus strand of CM059441.1, from coordinate 40,778,542 downwards.
CAGTCTGACCTCATTACCTCTCTCACCATTGACAGATCGCTTCTGTCATCCCGACTTCACCTGCCATCTATTCCATCAGCATGGGTGCCCTTTATACTCTCTCACCTTGGTCCTCAGAATCCCACCACGATCAGCCCCAACACCAGCAGCACCAACAACAACACCACCAACCCTCTCCACAATCACCTGATGCTGCACAGGACACAGGGCATCAGCACCCGACCACATTGCGGCCCGGGATGGCCTCACCATGGCCAGATTTACTTCACTTGACGCTGTACACCCTGGCTGCCACATAATGCGCCAGGTTGGCATCACCCCACACCAACACCATAAAGCATCCCTACAATGCCCAAGTCATTCCTTTCACACTCACCACCATTGCAGGGGGGGGGGGGGGGGTACCGTTATGTCTCACCATTCACTACGACTCATTAAGCCACTTCCAAAGGTGTACACAAATCTGTCCAAGAACACAAAGTGTTGAAAATAAAGGTTTCAGTGTTTGACACCACATTAATAGAAACTTTACATGAAACACCCAAGTGCCTATCCTTGTGTGTTGTTAGTTGGTATGATTGCACTAGGATGAGGGTGAGTGTGAGAGGTGGCTAGTGAGATGGGGATGTGATAATGTAGATAGAGAGAGAGGGATGTGTGGAGGTGCAAGGTAAGTTGGTGTGAGTAAGGTTGTGCAGGAGTAGGGTAGGGAAGGCAGAGTGATGGGGATGTGATGAGAGGCACAGCAGGATGATGTTGAGTGTGGCTTTGTACTAACGTTTCGTAAGCTACTGAGATCATTGAAACGTTTGCGGCACTGCACCCAGGTCCTCCTGACCACATCCCTGCTTGTGCCCTCCTCTGCAATGTGCAACCAGGCTGTGTCGATCTCCTGGGGAGGTCTCTTCCGCCCATGGGAGGGGAAGAGGACCTCCTTGCATGCTGTGACTCCCTCCATAAGTCATAGAGTCATAGTCATAGAGTCATAACTGCACAGAAGGAGGCCATTCGGCTCATCGAGTCCATGCCGGCTCTCTGTAGAGCAATCCAGTCAATCCCATTTCCCCGCTCTATCCCCGTAGCCCTGCAAGTTTATTTCCCTCAAGTGCCTATCCAGTCTCCCCTTGAAAACATTGAGTGTCTCCGCTTCCACCACTTCCATCGGCAGTGAATAAGCATATGGAGGGAGTCATGGGAGAGCCTGGGTGCAGCCTTGCACCTCTGTGCAGTGCTTGTCAGTGTTTGCAGCACCTCAATGCTGTAGAACACTGACAGAACAACTGTCAAAATAAAGTTGGCCATGGTCCCTTTAAGGAAACCGGCTGATGATGCGTCATCAAATGACGTCACCAGACCCGCTTCCTCTAATTGGCTGGCAAACGCGCTGGGCGGGCTTAACAAGCCCAATCAAGGCAACTTCATTTCAGAGGCCAGGATGGAGACAGCAGCGGTGTCGGGACCCGCCATCAACACCGCCCGCCATCAACACCGCCCGCCATCAATACCGCCCGCCATCAACACCACCCGCCACAGACCCGCCGCGGTTAGTGAAATCGCCACCTTTGTCTCATGTTTATAACTTGACAACAATGTGGAGAAAACAGATTTGAGTTTGTTCTGAACTGAAAGCTGCATCCTTATCCTCTGCTGTGTACGGCTCAGCCTAGCCAGCTCGAGCAATTAACCCTGAATACCCAGCTAAAAACATAGATTTATGTTAATGTGTCTATTGGCTGCAAGAGGCCCACATTTAGGAACCAATTTTTTTTTATTCATTCACGGGATGTGGGCGTCGCTGGCAAGGCCAGCATTTATTGCACATCCCTAATTGCCCTTGAGAAGCTGGTGGTGAGCCGCCTTCTTGAACCGCTGCAGTCTGTGTGGTGAAGGTACTCCCACAGTACTGTTAAGGAGGGAGTTCCAGGATTTTGACCCAACGACAGTGAAGCAAAGGCGATCTATGTCCAAGTTAGGATGGTGTGTGACTTGGAGGGGAACTTGGAGCTGGTGGTGTTCCCATGCGCCTGCTGCCCTTGTAATTCTAGGTGGTGGAGGACACAGGTTTGGGAGGTGTTGTCGAAGAAGCCTTGGCAAGTTACTGTGGTATATCCTGTGGATAGTGCACAAAATTATCAAAGAGCAATATAAAAAGACTATAGTTACCATTCATTTTCCTACATCTGAGTCTGAAGACGCTAACAGATCTGATCAAAATTATCTGCCAGTGAAACAGGGATAAGGACAGCCCTTTCTAATCCTCCAGGCCAATAACATTTAAACAGGAAAATCTATTGAGTAAGAAATGAAAGTACAAATTGAACTGAGTTGTGTGGACTTTGTGAACCAGATAATCAGAGCTAGATATGGCTCATGGGGTGTCACCACTGCATTGGATCAAAGTGAGTTCTCTAGTTGTGAGTCAGACAAGAAGGGGGATTTTAATCTGGAGGAGCGCGTGGGTTTGGGTGCGGGTGGGGGAAGCCGGCTCCAACCTACCAAATTCCAAGGTTTAACTGGAGCGCATTAGGCTGCTTGCCTAAGGGTTGCCTATTAACATATGAGAATTGCTCAATTAGAATGAAATTTCAATTGTCTTTTCAATTTCACGGCGCATCCACAGGTTTCCCGGGCTTCCCGAAACTCGCCTGTGAAAGCAAGGCGAGAACACAGCGGCAATTCAGGAGGCTGAATCAATCTCATGGAAATACCGCAATAAATATTCAGTACTCACAGCTGCTTTCTTACCCGCTCGTGGGAAAGGGTTTGTTCACAGTACTTTTGCTGAGAGGTTACTTTCTACAATTTGGAGGTTTTCTCAATCATATCAGGATGTGTGGCACTTTGGCTGCCTTAGCTTGGACCTTGAATGAGGAGCAATATGACCAGCACCAGCAGCAGCCCGTTGTTGAGAGACCTTCAGTTGGACAGCAGAGAGGACAGCAACAGAGAGGGGAGCAGCAGAGAGGACAGCAACAGAGAGGGGAGCAGCAGAGAGGACAGCAACAGAGAGAAGATCAGCAGAGAGGACAGCAACAGAGAGAGAAGCAACAGAGAGGACAGCAACAGAGAGGACAGCAACAGAGAGAGAAGCAACAGAGAGGACAGCAACAGAGAGGACAGCAACAGAGGATCAGCAGAGAGGACAGCAACAGAGAGGACAGCAACAGAGGATCAGCAGAGAGGACAGCAACAGAGAGAAGATCAGCAGAGAGGACAGCAACAGAGAGAGAAGCAACAGAGAGGACAGCAACAGAGAGGACAGCAACAGAGAGAGAAGCAACAGAGAGGACAGCAACAGAGAGGACAGCAACAGAGGATCAGCAGAGAGGACAGCAACAGAGAGGACAGCAACAGAGGATCAGCAGAGAGGACAGCAACAGAGAGGACAGCAACAGAGAGGACAGCAACAGAGAGGACAGCAACAGAGAGGACAGCAACAGAGAGGACAGCAACAGAGAGGACAGCAACAGAGAGGACAGCAACAGAGAGGACAGCAACAGAGAGGACAGCAACAGAGAGGACAGCAACAGAGAGGACAGCAACAGAGAGGACAGCAACAGAGAGGACAGCAACAGAGAGGACAGCAACAGAGAGGACAGCAACAGAGAGGACAGCAACAGAGAGGACAGCAACAGAGAGGACAGCAACAGAGAGGACAGCAACAGAGAGGACAGCAACAGAGAGGACAGCAACAGAGAGGACAGCAACAGAGAGGACAGCAACAGAGAGGACAGCAACAGAGAGGACAGCAACAGAGAGGACAGCAACAGAGAGGACAGCAACAGAGAGGACAGCAACAGAGAGGACAGCAACAGAGAGGACAGCAACAGAGAGGACAGCAACAGAGGATCAGCAGAGAGGACAGCAACAGAGAGGACAGCAACAGAGAGGGGATCAGCAGAGAGGGCAGCAACAGAGAGGGCAGCAACAGAGAGGGTAGCAACAGAGAGGGCAGCAACAGAGAGGGGATCAGCAGAGAGGACAGCAACAGAGAGGACAGTAACAGAGAGGGCAGCAGTAGAGAGGACAGTAACAGAGAGGACAGCAACAGAGAGGACAGCAACAGAGAGGGGAGCAGCAGAGAGGACAGTAACAGAGAGGGCAGCAACAGAGAGGGGAGCAGCAGAGAGGACAGCAACAGAGAGGACAGCAACAGAGAGGGGAGCAGCAGAGAGGACAGTAACAGAGAGGGCAGCAGTAGAGAGGACAGTAACAGAGAGGGCAGCAACAGAGAGGGGAGCAGCAGAGAGGGCAGCAACAGAGAGGACAGCAACAGAGAGGGGAGCAGCAGAGAGGGCAGCAACAGAGAGGACAGCAACAGAGAGAGGAGCAGCAGAGAGGGCAGTAACAGAGAGGACAGCAACAGAGAGGGGAGCAGCAGAGAGGGCAGCAACAGAGAGGACAGCAACAGAGAGGGGAGCAGCAGAGAGGGCAGCAACAGAGAGGACAGCAACAGAGAGAGGAGCAGCAGAGAGGGCAGCAACAGAGAGGACAGCAACAGAGAGGGGAGCAGCAGATGGGTGCAACTTGCAGGAAGCACTACCCGCGACACAGGGTGTACAGGCAGAGGCTGAGTTTCTTTGACATGTCCGAACAGCTGTGTCTCAGGAGGCTCAGGTTATCGCATCAGCTGGTGGCGGACATCTGTAGCCTGCTAGAAGAAGACCTGCTGCCTGTTGGACCTGGTGGCCACACGTTACCAGTGGCTGTCAAAGTGACCACCGCCCTCAACTTTTTGCCTCCTGATCCTTCCAGCTTCTACAGGAGACATATCCAGGATCTCCCAGTCGACGGCCCACAAATGCATAGACAGACAATTGTGTCAACGATGCCAGTCAGAATGAGCGGGCCCTTGGGTTTGCAGCTCTGGCTGGCTTCCCACAGGTGCAGGGCATCATCGACTACACACACGTGCCAATCCGGGTAGACCCAGATCAACCAGGAGTATTCGTCAACCGCAAGGGCTTCCACTCCATCAATGTACAGCTGGTGTGCAACCACAAAAAGATATTTCTGCAGGTGTGTGCAAGATCCCTGGGAGTTGTCATGATGCTTTCGTCCTGCGGCAGTCCAAGCTCCCTCATGTCTTCAGACCTGCAAGCAGACTTAAGGGGTGGCTGCTAGGAGACAAGGGATACCCATTTCAAACTTGGCTGATGAAACCCGTCAGAAATCCAAGTATCTCCAGAATGGCTGTGGTGTGCTGCGCTCTCCACAACATTGCACAGCAGCAAGGTTTGTACCTGAAGAAGGAACAAGATGCAGAGCTCAGATCCTCTTTGGACGATTCTGAGGAAGAGGATGAGGAGGAGGAAGACGAGGAGGAGGAAGGTGATGAGGGTAATGCACCCCTAGCTGCTCGCATTGCTGCCTGGGATGCCAAGGAAGTTCTTATTAATGCAACGTTCACTTAGGTTGCCCGCGTGGATTCATATCACAAGCACATGCAACGGCCATTCTTCCTGTGCCCAAACACCCCCCATGCCACTGACACAAAGCCTTCCTGCAAACAACCAACCACCCCTTGAACATCCCCCCGCCCCATTGGTCACCATCAATTCATGTCTTCCCATTCATCAGCAAACACCACTTGCCACCTAGCAACCAAGATGGTAAAGTAGTGCAAAAGAATAATATTTATGTGCTTTAACGAAACAGCAGAAACGTAACAACATTACATTTTATCATACATCCATGTGCATACCCTTGTGCAACTACAAAGCTTTACTCTTCCTTTTCTTACTGGTCGTATGTGGTGCAATCCCTGTGGCTTCAGCAGAGGTCGCGGCAGCTTGCTCAGAACCCTGCTCTGATTGCTGAGATGCTCTTGGCCGTCGACCTCTGGGTTTTGGAACCCGTGAGGGCCCCTCCAAAGACTGCACCACCTGCACCTGTGCAGGGGCAGACTCTGGCCATCAGGAGGCGAGGCAGCATGTCGGGTACTGATTGAGGGCAGGGGCAACGAGTGGAAGCGCTTTGAGTGGAGTCCCCCCTTCCATGACCCCCTTCGCCATCATCCCTCTCATGGCGCAGCCGCACTTCACTGCTACCACCCTGCTGAAGAGCACTTTGGTGCAGATCAGGGCGGCGCTGTAAGGACAAGGCTAAGGTAGTTGTCATCCTATTTAAGATGGCAGACATGTTGTCATCCTGAATCTGCATGGCTGTGGTCAAGGCGGACATGGACTCATTTGATTGGTGCATTTGATGTTCCACGGAGCTGGCCACTCTATTCATGGAAGTATACATCATCGCAATGCCCTGCGACATCATCCCACTCATGCTTGAGGTGGACTGTTCCATTCTCTCTGCAATCGTGGTCAGTGTGCTTGGAAGGCCTGTTAGTACATCACACAGTCTCTGCTGGTCAATAGTTTTCCTTTTCATCAATGGCCCCCGGGGTACAGCATGTGTCCAGCTGAGCAGAGCTTGGAGAGGTTTGCACCCTCCAACGCAGACTCTCCACAGCTGTCCCTCCCACCACCACCTGCTCTTGCTCACTTGTGAAGTGTGAGCCACCCGGTGAACAACCAACTATCTGCCTACGAGGTCCCACCAAAGTATGAATATCTGAGCTGGTGCATGGTAAGCATGAGTCCTGTGATGGTGCACCCTGAGAAGAACTCAGCTCCTCTGAGGAATCGTCATCTGCGAGATCCATGGACTTCTGTTACACATGTGAAAGCCCTGTCGAAGATAAAAGACATGAATTAGTATTGGCAAGGAAAGAATGTTGCAAGTTACCATTATGAAGATGATCATATTTCACTCACTGTTGAAATCAAGTCAACATGACAGTGGCGGATGACATGTGGGTTGCTGAAATTTAATTGAGTTACCAGGTAGCTGGGAGGTTCCCATCTCCGACAGCCAGGGATGCCAAAATTCCACTTAGCTCCAGCGCCTCCTCCTCTGCAGTTGTGAGTTGAGAAAGCTGTGGAGGCCCACCTCCGGTTCTCTCCCTCTCCCTTGTGTTCTGTGCTCTCTTCTCCTGCAATGAGGGAAAGAACAGACCTATGAGTGACTATAATGGCATGTGTTCACCCGATGGATGCAGTGCATTTGGTGAGGGTGACTATCAGGGAGAGTCATGAAATTGCATAATGCTGAGAGTGAGCGGCAGTGGTGGATAGATAGATGGGGATGTGAAGAAGTGCATAGAAAGAGAAGGAAGAGTGGGCGTGCAAGGTAAGTGGGTGTGAGGAGTGATGTGATAGAGTAGGCTTGAGAAGGCAGAGTGAGGGGGTGGGGTGATGCGCACAGCAGCATGGAAGTGAATGTGCAACTGTACTTATATTTCCTGACCTGGTTAGGTCATTAAAGCACTTCCTGCACTGAATCCATGAGCGTGGCACAATGTTCCTGCTGCTCACCTCCTGGGCCACCTCCAGCCACGCCTTCTTGGTGTCAGCAGCGGGTTTCTTCCTCCCATTTCTGGGGAACGGTATCTCTCTCCGGCTCCTCACAGCCCCCAGCAGTACATCAAGGGAGGCGTCATTGAAATGTGGCGCAGCCTTTGCCCGTCTCGAATCCATTCTTGAACTTCCTCTTCTCTTCTTCCCAACATTAACTCCTCCAAATTGCATCTTCGGATCGGCCCTTTAAACACTGGAGTTGAGACTGGAGTCGGGTCCTCATCACGCCCACGGCCGTGGATTGGACACCAAACCCGGAAGTAAAATGCTAATGAGCTGGCTCAGTTAAAAAGCCACTGACAGACGCGCTGAACTTAGTTCCGGATTTAGACATAGAACATAGAAGATAGGAGCAGGAGTAGGCCATTCGGCCCCTCGAGCCTGCTCCGCCATTCAATGAGATCATGGCTGATCATCCAAACTCAGTACCCTGTACCTGCCTTCTCCCCATATCCCTTGATACCTTTAGCTTTAAGAAATATATCTAACTCATTCTTGAATATATTTAATGACTTGGCCTCAACTACCTTCTGTGGTAGAGAATTCCACAGGTTCACCACTCTCTGGGTGAAGAAATTCTTCCTCATTTCTGTCCTAAATGGCTTACCCCTTATCCTTAGATTATGACCCCTGGTTCTGGACTCTCCGACCATTGGGAACATTCTTCCTGCATCTAGTTTGTCCAGACCTGTCAGAATTTTATATGTTTCGATGAGATCCCCTCTTATTCTTCTATACTCCAGCGAGTATAAGCCCAATCGACCCAATCTCTCCTCATATGTCATTCCTGCCATCCCAGGTATCAGCCTTGTGAATCTTCGCTGAACTCCTTCCCGCGCAATATCGGACCCACCACTCCCAAAGGGTCTCCGAGTAAATAGCGGGGCCAAAGTGTCTGAGTAACAGCGACATCAAAGACTTTTTTCTATACACCACTTGGAATCTATCTTAACGTTAACTTTAATATGATATATACATAAATGTTACAAAGTCTGCTAATATTAATTAATTTGATTTATTATCCTAGACAATGGTTATCAAAAAGTAATGCTTTAATACTGTCCCCTAGCTGCTAGGAACTTCATTACACAGTCTGTTCAGGACAGTTGAACTGAATGAAGGATGTGGTTATAATTGTCTCTTGTATGGATCATGGACCCACTTCTAAATTAAGCCTTTTTTGAGAGTAAAACTCTGGCAGTACATAAAGACTGCTTAATTTACTGAACAACAGGCAAATGTGGGGAAACTGGGGAAATGCTAAGTATTCTGAAAAATCTACAGACTCAAAATGAACACAGAGAACTTCTGGCCATTCATTATCCAGATTCAAGGTTTTGTATTCATCTCCAGGGCCATATTTTGCTCTCCATACATTCTACATTTTACTGTATGGTAAATGGCTCCAATACCCAATTAACCCTACGTGGCTGACCAACACTCCTTTCACGTTTTATTAAGATGATAAAGGTGTTGTTCACTTTGGATGTTCAGACAGAAAATTATTTTTTTAATGATTTTTTATAGTAGATTTGCATACTGATCATTATCCTTCTGACCCGAAAGGTCTGACTGCTTAATCATTACAGGTGCAGAATAAACATGATACTCCTTTCAGTGGTAAAGCTTTACCAAAAGCTCAATTATTTGGCCAATAATTCACTACCCAGGAGGTTAATTATTATTTATTGGTTCAATCACCCACTCATTTTACTTATCTTGTTCACTGATACTGTACAATTCCTAGCAGCTTTCAGAACGTTCATTGGCATTCCTCGTTGTCATTGAAAAAGGTCGCGAAAGGAATGGGGAGAGATGAGAAGGAGGATTTTTCTCTGAAGTTATGCTGGTTTTCCAGTGTAAGTTAGGCAGGCAGGGGGTGATAATTTGGGTAGAGACCTGTCCTGTCCTGTCAAGTCTCCATCCTGTTGTGCCCCATGAGCAAATTCCGGTATCACTTCGGGCAAACACAAAATATGATAGTAATTATGGAGTGAAAAACGAAATTTTTGTCTGTGTTAAATTTTTGACTTAGAATCATAGAATCATAGAATGATACAGCACAGAAGAAGGCCATTCGGTCCATCGTGCCTATGCCAGCTCTTTGGTAGAGCTATCCAATTAATCCCACACGTTCCCCATAGCAATTCTTTCCCCTTCAAATACTTATCCAATTCTCTTTTGAAAGTTACCAATGAATCTGCTTCCACCACCCTTTCAGGTAGTGCATTCCAGATCACAGCAACTCCCTGTGTAAAAAAATGTTTCCTCATGTCGCCTCTGGTTCTTTTGCCAATCACCTTAAATCTGTGTCCTCTGGTTACCAACCCTTCTGCCACTGGAAACAGTTTCTCCTTATTTACTCTATCAAAACCCTTCATGATTGTGAACGCCTCTATCAAATTTCCTCTTAACCTTCTCTGCTCTAAGGAGAACAATCCCAGCTTCTCTAGTCTCTCCACATAACTGAAGTCCCTCATCCCTGGTACCATTCTAGGCCTCTCCAAGGCCTTGACATCCTTCCTAAAGTGTGGTGCCCAGAATTGAACACGATACTCCAGCTGTGGCCTAACCAGTGTTTTATAAAGGTTTAGCATAACTTCCTTCCTTCTGTACTCTATTCCTCTATTAATAAAGCCAAGGATCCCATGTGCTTTTTTAACATCTGACTCAACTTGTCCTGCCACCATCAAAGATTTGTGTACGTACACCCCCAGGTCTCTCTGTTCCTGCACCCCCTTTAAAATTGCACCCTTTAGTTTGTATTGCCTTTCCTCATTCTTCCTACCAAAATGAATCACTTCACACTTCTCTGCTGTTAAATTTCATCTGCCATGTGTCTGCCCATTTCACCAGTCTGTCTGTGTCCTCCTGAAGTCTGTTACTATCCGCCTCATTGTTTACTACATTTCCGGGTTTCGGTTCATCTGCAAACTTCAAAATGATGCCCTGTAAACCCAAGCCCAGGTCATTAATGTATATCAAAAAGAGCAGTGGTCCTAATACTGACACCTGGGGGACACCACTGCACACTTCCCTCCAGTCTGAAAAACAACTGTTCACCACTACTCTCTGCTTTCTGTCCAAAATAGCATCATTTTGAAGTTTGCAGATGATACAAAACCCGGAAATGTAGTAAACAATGAGGCGGATAGTAGCAGACTTCAGGAGGACACAGACAGACTGGTGAAATGGGCAGACACATGGCAGGTGAAATTTAACGCAGAGAAGTGTAAAGTGATTCATTTTTGTAGGAAGAATGAGGAGAGGCAATATAAACTATAGGGTACAATTTTAAAGGTGGTCCAGCAACAGAGAGACCTGGGGGTGTATGTACACAAATCTTTGATGGTGGCAGGACTAGTTGAGCCGGATGTTAAAAAAGCATATGGGATGCATGCATGTTGCCCCTGTCCCTTTAATCCCATGGGCTTTTATTTTGCGAACAAGTCTATTATGTGGTATTTTAGTCAAACACCTTTTCAAAGTCTATATACACAACATCAACCGCACTACCCTCATCAACTCTCTCTGTTACTTCATCAAAGAACTCGATCAAGTTAGTCAAACACGATTTGCCTTTAACAAATCTGTGCTGACTTACATTTATTAGCCCATACTTTTCTAAATACCAATTAATTTTGTCCCAGATTATTGTCTCTAAAAGTTTCCCCACCACCAATGCTAGGCCGACTGGCCTACAATTGCTGGGTTTATCCCTCACCCCTTTTTTAAACAGCGGTGTAACATTTGCAATCCCCTGGCACCATCGCCATATCCAAGGACAATTGGAAGATTGTGGCCAGAGTCTCTGCAATTTTCACCCTGACTTCCCTCAGTAACCAAGGATGCATCACAACCGGACTGTGTGACTTTTCTACTTTGAGGACTGCCGACCTTTTAAGTACCTCCTCTTTATTTTTATCCTATCCAATATCGCTAATGCCTCCTCCTTTACTGCTACATTGGCAGCATCCTCTTCTTTAGTGAACAAAAATGAGAAGTCGCACAACACCAGGTTATAGTCCAACAGTTTTATTTAAAATTACGAGCTTTCGGAGCTCTGCTCCTTCGTCAGGTACAGTGAGGGAATACAAATCTTTAGTGAAGACAGATGCAAAGTACTCATTTAGTACCTCAGCCATGCCCTCTGCCTCCACAAGAAGATCTCATTTTTGGTCCCTAATCAGCCCATCCTTCCTTTGACTACCCTTTTACTATTTATCTTATTACTGGAAATAGCAAGTAGAAATTAAAAATGGGTCACACGGGGTTAAAATCAGTCAAAGCAGGCTATTTTCTGTAAGATGGAGTAATCCACATTACAGTCTGGTATAAAAAGGGTTGCTTCGGACATGTTTTGTTCCTAAGAAGCACTTTGTGATATCTTACTGCTTAGGTGCTGTTCTATTCAATTTGCTCAGCTTGGTACTTCAGTTACAGACAGTCAGGCTGTGAGAATTGCCCATTCTTGGCTGGAAGTGCCAATTGTATTTGGGTGGATAAATATTCCCAGTAATTGCTAACCCGCGAATGGCCATTGATCTCGTGTAATGAAGAGCGATGCAGTTGTCTATTGCCTTTTGTTTCTCTATAACTTCAAGGGGGTTGGACTGTATTTCTTTCGGAAACTTTCCAGTCAGCAGCAAAGTTTTATGTTTACAATCGTGGTGAGCAGCAAGGATGCTGGGCCAGTTTTCAGGCTGCGGCCTGTTTCACAGCACAAGAACTGAGCATCGGTTTTATAGGGCTATATAGAGAGAAAACGGGGGGGAAATTTGGTTGATTAGCGCCTCCCATTGGGCGCAAAGCAACTAGCGCGGCGATATTTGCGCCACTCGCGAAATTGACCAGACATTTTGCAGCGGCGTTAAACACTACCGCCACGATCTCCTGCGCCCGCAGATCGTGACGTCAGTCGAGCGTGCAACGCCCCGGTTGCACCCCAGACCGGATATTGAGTCACGGCCCCTGCCTTAGCGCCTGCCGCTAGGATCGACAGGTAGAGGGGGAGCGCTGTTTAAAGGCAGGCACTTCCTGCCTTTTCTTGTCGGCAAAATTTTAGGTTTTAACGCTGTCCTAAGGAGTTTTGGCCCTCAGCACCACTTTTGAGGTTCCTAAGCGCCGAGCTCTTTCCCTGAGCCTATCCATTAGTGCTTCCACACAATTGCTTTTGAGGTCACTCCAGGCCGAGATTCAAGGCTGCAATGATCAGGGAGTGGCTGGCCAGCAAGATGGCCCCTCCCCTTTAAGAACTGGACGGTGCCAGTCTGTCTGGCTTCCATGGTAATTAGCATCACCTGAGCTTCGGTAGCGTTCTGAGGTAGCGCCTCGCTCCCCGACGTTAGCGCCTTAAGAGAGGCGTGTAGCGCCTGATTTAACGCTCAAATCACCTCCAGGGGCGATAGAGGCGAATTTTGCAGTCGGAGGCGATAATTAGCGCCGGGCGCTAAACTTTGCGCCCGGTCGATATTAGCGCCCCAAAATGGGCAATACCCAATTTCTCCCCCCTAGAGTCTTTATTTTTTTTATGCATCAAGTGACGTGTATGATTTATTGTTTTATTTAAATAAAACAATCTGTTGATTTAGAACCTGTTTTCTTTTGGTGTCATAAAGTGTTCGCTCAGTCCACCTTTCAAAGAGAGGACAATTTACATGATGGTGTGTGATATATTCCAGTAGCTGGTGTACAGAGTAAGGGGTCTCTCTTGCAATCCAGCGTCTTCGTATTAACGACCAACTAGTGATAGTCCTCCTTGGAGGAGAGATAACCGGTATCTGTTTTGAGTCAAGGTGGTAATGAGATGGCCAGTCTGCACCTCAGCTCTCCAGTTTTAGATAAGTGGGTTGTATCTCTATGGAGACAGGCGATGCCCTCAATTTTAGACAATCAGAAACTTTACCTGTGTAAGTTTCTTACTAGCTTGATTCAGAGATTCTTAAACACGCTGATGGATTTTCTTGTGTGTCAGACGCCTGCTGACACGATAAAATGCTTTGTACCATTCAAAGCCATTATAGAGGGGGAGAAATGAGAAAGGGTAATTTTGTGAATTTGTGCCCCTAGCCTGGAGTGCTGCACATCAGGAGCACATTTCAGCGTGTTGGGATCTCCAACCTGCACACCCTGTGTATGTCACTTCTCACTGGAAGTATTCATAGAATCTTACAGCACAGAAGGAGGCCATTCGGCCCATCGTGCTTGTGTCGGCTTTTTGAAAGAGCGATCCAATTAGTCCCACTCTCCTGCTCTTTCCCCATAGCCCTCTACATACGGGACTGTGGAATCAGCCCAATCAGGAATTCAAACATGGAGCCCAGTGGGCTCTGCTGCATCTTCTGTCCATTTAATTTCAAAGGATGGGCCCCGACACGTGGAGTCCCCATAGGTGCTCTGCATCAGGAGATTTGGAAACAAAAAAAATACCCTATAGTCTTTGGGAGCTGACGGTAGTTGGGGTACAGTTTCATACATGCTGGGCACCTTCGAATACCTCGCTAAATAACCATTCATCACACGTGAGCCTAGACAATGGAGCCAATAGCACTGTCCCGGTGCAACAACACTGGGCGTGCCTGTGAATCAAAGAGAGAACCTTACAGTATAACACAAGAGCAATGACTTTAAACAAATTGTGTGTACTTTCGCCACCTGACACATGACATGCCAGGAGAGCATTATGGTGGGGGATGCCCTTAAGGCTGCTGGGAAAACTTAAAGGGATGTAGCCACTTAAAGGTAAAGTTTTTCTTTAATATTTGTCAGCCTTTCCAAAGGTGGGGGAGGGAAATTGGCAGGCTAGAGTAACCAAATGTTGAGGCACAAAACAGAACCTGTGGGCAAGTGATGGAACCTCACAGAGCTTGACGCCTGTTTGATGGATAGCAGAGGTAAGTGTGAAGTGATTACTCCAGGGCACCCTATCCACAAGACACCAATTCAGCATGCCTGGCAGATTGAATATTGTGTGCAGTATCTTTAGGACCCAGGGACCGATATATATAAAGCTGGCATAACGTACGGCAAGACTACCCAACAGTACCATGTTGATGGTGCCTGATTACATGTCACCGAATATTGCCTTTCAGTTTGTGCCACATGTAACACTGGCCCATGTCAAGATCTCACACAAAGCTTACAGCTCTTTCATTGCAACTCCCGCAGGCAGATAGTTTAGCAGAGCACACATTCAAGCTGTAACTTACAGTGAAAGCTGTGCCACGCTCACATTTCAGAATAATGTACTTTTGAAGTGTAGTCGCTGTTGCAATGTCGGACAAACGCAGCAACCAACTTGTGCGCAGCAAGGTCCCACAGACAGACCTTAGATAAATGATCAGATAAACTGTATTATTGAAGATGGTTGAGAATAAATGATGACCAGGAGAACTCCCCTGTTCTTTTTGAATAGTCCCATGGGACCATTTACTTCCACCTTGAGCAGGCAAATGAGGCATTGGTTTAACATCTCATCTGAAAGACTCCCTCAGTACTACCTTCTCCTCCTCTTCCCATATGGTAATATTAAGGTAAGCTTCTTGAGAATGCCACACTTGAAAGAAAGAAAGACTTGCATTTATATAGCGACTTTCATGACCTCAGGCTGCCCCAAAGCGCGTCACAGCCAATGAAGTACTTTTGAAGTGTAGTCACTGTTGTAATGTAGGAAATGTGGCAGCCAATATGCACACAGCAAGCTCCCACAGCAATGTGATAATGACCAGATAATCTGTTTTTGTTATGTTGATTGAGGGATAAATATTGGCCAGGACACCAGGGATAACACCCCTGCTCTTCTTTGAAATAGTGCCAAGGGATCTTTTACACTCACCTGAGCGAGCAGACAGGGGCCTCGGTTTAACGTCTCATCCGAAAGACGGCACCTCCAACAGTGCAGCACTCCTTCAGTACTGCCCTGGAGTGTCAGCCTAGATTTTTGTGCTCAAGTCTCTGGAGTGGGACTTGAACCCACAACCTTCTGACTCAGAGGTGAGAGTGCTACCAACTGAGACACGGCTGACACTTTGGATTGTCAGTGGGGTGGGGGTTAAAATATCGCATTGGCCTCACACTCCCACAAATAGTTAGAAGCAAGGTCAAGGCTGCAGTAATCACGACACAAACTCCCCACACACTTCAGGCCCAAAAGATCCTCGCTACGACCTGGCTCCGCTGAACTCGACAACAACTGCACCTTATATTTCTCATTCTAACTCACCCCTACTGCATTGCAAGCATAAAACCAGGCAATTCAGGACTGCAGCGTCACTGGGCTCCATTTACATATATTATAATTAGGGGCTCGGAGGACAGGTCGCAGGAAGGAGCCAATCTCGTTAGGGAATTTGGGGGTATCAACTCTGGAGCAGAAAACCAGCAGAAATGGTTTCTACCCTAATTTGATCACCAGGAAATAGTATTTGAACCAATTTCACACTCAACATGGCTCAATGGGTGAGACATCATGGCTGGAATCTTTACCCTGGAGTCGGTTCGGTGCGTGCGGGCCACACAGTGAGTCAGGAACCTGAAGATTTGAACAGCGCATTCTGCACTGTGCGTTTAACTCAATGGCCCCAATTAAAACAGTCATGCACCTTTCCCGGCCCAATTAAATGGAGCAGGTCTGATGACATCACCGGTGACTCGCTTTCAGCGCGGATTTTTAAAGCAGCCTTGTACACATCTCATTTGAAGGTTGATGTAGGAGTGTTGAAGGTGGTTTCCAGAGGTCTGAATAATGCAATAAAACTGACAAAATTGTGGGTCATTGAGGCGAGACAGAGGGCAGCAGCAAGATTCACCGATACCTCCCTGGAAGTTCTGGTGCAGGCAGTAAGAGCACGCAGGGAGGTCCTCTTCCCTGGCGATCGATGAAAACGACCACCCAAAGACACAAAAAGAGCATGGTTGGAGATCGCAGAGGAGGTCAGCAGCAGGGATGTGGTGAGGAGGACGTGGATCCAGTGCAGGAAAAGATTCAATGATCTCATGAGGTCAGGAAAGGTGAGTGCAATGTCACACTCACCTTCATCCTTATGTGTCTGTCACCCCATCCCCATCACTCTGCCTTCCCAAGCCTACTCCTGCACATCACTCCTCACACCAACCTAACTTGCAGGTCCACCCATCCCTCTCTATGTAAATACTCACATCCCCATCGGACTAACCACCACTGACACTCACCCTCGTCCTAATGCAATAATAGCAAGTAACACCACAGAAGGAGGCCATTTGGCATTGTCACTTCACTCCCTCATAGTCACCCTCTACAGATGTAGCCCATCCATTCCTTACACTCATTCCATCACTCTCACTCAAAGATCTCTTCTTTCCCTCCTTGCAGGAGAAGAGAGCCCAGACAATAGGGAGAGGCAGAGAACCGGAGGTGGCCCTCCAGTCTTCACTCAATTAACTCCAGCAGAGGAGGTGGCCCTCCAGTCTTTACTCAATTAACTCCAGCAGAGGAGGTGGCCCTCCAGTCTTCACTCAATTAACTCCAGCAGAGGAGGAGGCCCTCCAGTCTTCACTCAATTAACTCCAGCAGAGGAGGTGGCCCTCCAGTCTTCACTCAATTAACTCCAGCAGAGGAAGAGGCCTTTGAGATATCTCGAGTTGCAGAGCTGCTGGCAGTGGGAGACGGAGAGAGCTGGACATCCCAGCAACCTGGTGACTGAATTACATCTCATACAATCACATGACATACAGCAGTCACTCATGGTGACTGATGTCAGCAGCCAGTGAATTTTCATCATGTGCATAATAGTAACGTAACCTATTCTTAATATAACACTTCTAAATCATCTCTTTACTCTCCCACAGGCCCATCAAGTGTTGCCCCCCACCCCCACCACAGTCCAGCTGGAGGAGGAAGACCCTCCTCAGAGGAAGCTCCACTCTCTGAGGGTGCACCATCAGCAGACCCATGCGCAGCCAGCACCAGCGCAGATATGCACACCTCAATGGATCCTGTGCGAGATAGAGCAGTGTTGTCACCTGGTGCTCTCACTGCCCAAGTGAGCAAGAGCAGATGGTGTTGACAGGGGCAGCAGTGGAGACTCCTCGCCAGAGGGCGCAGGACACTCCAAGCTCTGCTCAGCTGCATACAGACGCTGAACCTCGGGGGCCATCAAGAAAGAGGGTGATCTTGGAGGGGCAGCAACAATTGCGCGAGATTCTGGCAGTTTTTGCAGCCGCGATTTCTGCAAATGAAAAGAGAATGGAGGAGTCCATCTCCAACATGAGCACCACCATCTCGCAGGCGATGGCGATGATGTGCTGTTCCATGGAAAGGAAGGCCACCTGCATGGAGCAGCAATTGCGCCAGTCACATGAGCACATGCTAGCTGTGGACAACAGGTGGCAGACGCTCATTGACTTCATCTCGGGGAGGGATATTAATGTAGACTTGGGCGTTCATCACCCCACTGCTGTGCAGCAAGGTGCTCTCCAGCTCCTTGCTAGCAGGGAAGTGTGGGTGGCCCATGAGAGGGATGATGGTGAGAGGGGACATGGAAGTGGGGGCTCTTCTCAAAGCGCTCCCACTTCTCCCCCGTTGCCTCGCCCTCAGTCAGAGCCCCAGATGCCTCCTCGGATCCCTATGGCTGAGTCTGCCCCTGCACAGTCACAGGAGGAGCAGACTTTGGCGGGGCTATCACAGGTTCCAAAACCCAGAGGACGTCCGCCAAAAGTGACTAAGCAGTCGCAGCAGGGAACTGAGCAGCCTGCCTCTACCTCTGCTGAAGCCACAGGGGTTGTACCTCATAGAAGCACTCGGAAAAGAAAAAAGACACAATCCTAGATGCTCATGGGTGTATGAAAAAATGTTAGTGTTAAGTTTCAGTTATATTTATGACACAGCTAAATATATTTCTTTGCACCTCTTTCCGGTCTTGTCCATTTTTGCCTGCCTCCTGGGAAGTGGCTTTGTCACTTGGAGTGAATGGTGAGACATTAGTTAACCTCGAGCTATAGGGATTTGGGTGAGAGGACTGGCTTGGTCATTGTAGGGCTGCTTTGTGGTGTTGTTGGGGGGTGGGGGGGAACTTAGTCCAGCATGTGGCAGCCATATGGGTGCACTGCAGCAAGTTAAGTAAATTTGGCCATTATGAGGCCATCCCGGCCTCACAGGCGGCAATGTGCATCGCTGCTGGTGCTATATCCACCTCAGGTTCCTCCTCCTCCTCGTCTTCCACCTGCTCCTCCTCCTCCTCCTCTGAAGAGGCTGTGTGCTCTGTACCTTGCTCCTCCTGCAGCTCCAATCCTCGCTGCTGCACTATGTTGTACAGCGCGCAGCAAACGACCATGATTCTGGAGACCCTGGCTGGTGTGTACTGAAGGGCATCTCCAGATCTGTCAAAGCATCTGAAGCGCATCTTCAGTATGCCTATTGCTTGCTCTATGACACATCTGGTGGACATGTGGCTGTCATTATAATGCTCCTCGGCCTCATTGCTTGGTGTCCTCAAGGGTGTCATGAGCCACGTCTTCAGTAGATAGCCCTTGTCAACAAGCAGCCAGCCGGTAAGTATGTCTGGAGGTATGAAGAACTGAGGGAGGATGGACTGTCGCAACACGAAAAAGTTATGACAGCTGCCAGGGAATCTGGTGCACACATGCATGATGATCTTTTTATGGTAGCAGACGAGCTGCACATTGAGGGAGTGGAAGCCCTTTGGGTTCACACACACTCCTGGGTGATGTGGGATGCCTTGTTGCCCACATGTGTGCAGTTGATGATGCCCTGCACCTGTGGGAAGTCAGCCAGAGCTGCAAAGCCGTGTGCCCGCTCAGTAACACTGGCTTCATCGGTAGTAAACTTTACATAATTGGCTGACTTGTCAAACATGACATCGATCACCTGGGTGACGCATCTGTGGGCGGTCGACTGTGAGATCCCGCAAATGTCTGCTGCAGATCCCTGGAAAGAGCCTGAGGCAAAGAAGTTGAGGGCGGTGGTGACTTTGACAGCCTCTCGTAAGGCGTGTCCACCAGGACCTCCAGGCAGCAGGTCCTGTTCCAGCAAGCTACAAATGCCTGCAACAACCTGGCACGATAGCCTGAACCTCGTGAAGCACTGCTGTTCAGTCATGTTGAGGAAGCTCTTCCTCTGCCTGTATACCCTGTGTTAGGGGTATCGCCTCTGGCGTGGTGCAGCCCTCTGCTGACCCCCTCTCACTTGTGGAGCATCAGGTCGTTGAAGGAGAAGGCTGCTGTTGTGGTTGCTGCTGCTGCTGGTGTAGCTGGTGTTGGTGCTGGGACTCATCTTGGTCCGATTCTGAGGTCCAAGATCAGACAGCATAAGCAGCACCCATGCTGATCTAATAGATGGCATGGGCTCAACGGGCCGAAAGGACTTCTTCCGTGCTGTAACCATTCTATGATTCTATGGCAGGTAAAGTGGAGATCAGAGGCCCAATCCCTCAATGTTCTGCTAGTGACTAGCAATGTGGTGAGAGTGGCTTCCGAGGTTGCAGAAATGACCTGCAAACTCCTGACAGCTAAACCTCTTCCCAAAATGGAGTCAGCAAGAGCCTTTCCCTTAGGCAAGGAAGCAGGTGTAATGGGGGAGTATTTATGTGTTTTTCCCAGCTTGCACAATGGCCACTGAGCTTCCGCCTCCCTTCACAGGCGAGGTTCCCGAGGTGCGTGAATCCCGTGTTCAAGAAGTTAAAGTCAAAACCTGCTGTTAAAAAGCATCATAAGGGTCTCTCAACAAGCATTTAAGTACTTCAATGAAGTCGCCCGCCTCTCCCGAGTGGATCCGTGGCGCGCTGGGAAACGCGCCCGAGTTAAATGTGGAAGTCGGCGGGATGATGGCGGATTGCCGACGTGCTGGCAATTTCCGCGATTTTTACTGCTGACCCGCCCGCCCAAACTCGCACGCTCAGGACTAGGAAAATTCTGGCATTTCTCTACCCTTCAGGCCATGGCGATAACTGACACTTTTTCTCCCACCCCAGTCTTGTGACCATTTATTTTCCAATTTAAGGACGAGATATTGGGGAAGATTTTCATCTTGCCACCCGGGTACGAAACTGGCAACGCGGCTGCCTGTGATAGAAACCTCCCAAATCTCATTTCCATCAATTTACAAGGAAGAATTCTCTCGGCCAACCTCTACTGTTTGGTTCATTATTTTTTTTTTTCTCCGAGAATGTGGCTGAGGCCTTAGAAATTCTGTATCTCGTTTGCATAAAAGGCGTGGGAGAAGTTTCTAGATTGAGAAAAAGAATCGACCAGAGCCCCGAAAGCTCAGTATCTACTCAGCAGAGATGCAACACACGACTCCAGCTTGGAAGCTTCATTTTTGCAGGAGGCAGGTATAGCCTCAAGAAGGTGGATGAGGAACTCTTTGCTTGTTGCATCCTGCACAACATACCACTGCAGTCTTGTCTCGGAGCTGTCGTGCAATTATATTGATGGAGATGATCATTCCATTAGCCATGGCTAGATTAACCCATGTTTTATGACACATGGAGAGAGGGAGTCGTCATTTTCAGTGCACACTTAGATTGGGAAACACAAGGAATGGAAAATTGTGCACAGCGCACTTGCAATTTTCCAATACTTGCTGCTGGTGGGCGAGGCTCTCCATCTCCAGCACATACATAGACAATTACCCCCATTACGGTCAACCACATTCTTGTGGCAACGGATCATTCGGAGAAGAAGGGATAAATTTTCTATATAGTCCTGGTGCGGAGCTTAGCTTGCCCAGCGAGTGGATCGGGTGCAGAGTCTGACTTACTACCCTTCCAGTCTACCAGTTTAAAATGACCAGAAGGTCAGAAGAGCCATGAATTGGGTGCTGACCTGCACATCCGCTTGTCTGATCTGCCCTCCCGATGAGCAAAGTTCTGCTCCAGGAACGCTAGCTCATCAAATGTACCCCAGTGCGTGAGCTAGGAGCATGTGACAATGATACATCATGTAATGAGCAGCACACGCAATGTACCTGAGCTGTTTGTTAAATATTTCCATGTAATTTGCATGCGCCTGCTGATGATACATGTTGTGACACCAGGACCGCCCTTTGTAAAAGGGGAGGAGGACTCAAGGATGGGACAGAGCATGTCCAGCCGTACATACCCCGGAGCTGCCGGAGAACTGGCATGACTGGGCTACCTCCAAGAACTCTGTGTCCCTCCAACACTAGCCTATTGTGCATCCTTGACTCCTTTCACCCCATCATTGGCAGCAATGCCTTCAGCTGCCAAGGCCCGAAGGTCTGGAACTCCCTCCCTAAACCTCTCCACCTCCCTCACCTCCTTTAAGACGCTCCTTAAAACCTACCTCTTTGACTAAGCTTTTGGTCACCTGACATAATTGTCTCCTTCTTTGGCTCAGTGGCAGACTTTGGCTGATTAAACGCCTGTGAAGCACCTTGGGACGTTTTCCTACGTTAAAGGGGCTATATAAATACAAGTTGCTGTTGCTGCAGGAAGCCTAGGCCAACAGTTTCAGACATACTATCCTGGGTTCTTTATTCAAGGCAAGGGCAGTAGTGAACAAAATTCGGGAGCACTCATACTTTACTGCGTCCTGAAAGTTCTTTTGCTGTAAGTCAGATTAAGGTAATTAGCGAGAAATGCCGCTGTATTGAGAGGTCCTGATGTTGGGCTCAGAGCAATGAGCAGGAGGTTTGATCGGGCGCCTGTGGAAATGCCTGTTGTGCTTTGGCTGTTTGTGCGGTTAACGGACCGTGCCTTCAGCGGGAGGCTGCCTTATCACTTTGGCTACAAAAGCAAAATGCTGCGGATGCTGGAAATCTGAAATAAAAACGGAAAATGCTGGAAATACTCAGCAGGTCGGGCTGCATCCGTGGAGAAACATTTCTCTCTCCACAGACACTGCCAGACCTGCTGAGTATTTCCAGCAGTTTCTGTTTTTATTATTACTCTGGCTGTTGGCCGCTTGTTTGGGTGACATGTCTTCTGGTTCTTGGTCAGGATCATCTGCGATTGGTTGATGCTGCGTATGCTCTGCAGCCTGCTCCAGGGTAAGTCCCCTCTGTAGCAGGCTCCAATAACTTTGACCTCCTTCAACAACAACAACAACAACCACTTGTATTTATATAGCGCCTTTAACGTAGTAAAACGTCCCAAGGCGCTTCACAGGAGTTTTATAAGAGAAAAAAATTTGATACTGAGCCACATGAGGAGAAATTAGGGCAGATGACCAAAAGCTTGGTCAAAGAGGTAGGTTTTAAGGAGTGTCTTAAAGGAGGAAAGAGAGGTAGCAAGACAGAGAGGTTTAGGCAGGGAATTCCAGAGCTTAGGGCCGAGGCAACAGAAGGCACGGCCACCAATGGTTGAGCGATTATAATCAGGGATGCTCAAGAGGGCAAAATTAGAGGAGCGCAGAGATCTCGGGTGGGGGG
Source organism: Squalus acanthias (assembly GCA_030390025.1). Lineage (NCBI taxonomy): Eukaryota > Metazoa > Chordata > Chondrichthyes > Squaliformes > Squalidae > Squalus > Squalus acanthias. Next base: position 40,755,742 of record CM059441.1, on the reverse strand, counting down.
GGTGGTTGTGGGGCTGGAGGAGATTGCAGAGATAGAGAGGGGCGAGGCCATGGAGGGATTTGAAAATGAGGATGAGAATTTTGAAATCGAGACGTTGCTTAACCGGGAGACAATGTAGGTCAGCGAGCACAGGGGTGATGGGCAAACGGAATTGATGCAAGTTAGGACACGGGCAGCAGAGTTTTGGATGACCTCAAGTTTACATAAGGTAGAATGTGGGAGGCCAGCCAGGAGTGCGTTGGAATAGTCAAGTCTAGAGATAACAAAGGCATGGATGAGGGTTTCAGCAGCGGATGAGCTGAGGCAAAGGCAAAGATGGGCGATGTTATGGAGGTGGAAATAGGCGGTCTTAGTTATACCACGGATATGTGGTCGGAAACCCATTTCAAATATGACACCATGGTTGCGAACAGTGTGGTTCAGCCTCAGACAGATGTTACGGAAAGGGATGGAGTCAGTGACTAGGGAACGGAGTTTGTGGCGGGGACCAAAAACAATGACTTCGGTCTTCCCAATATTTAATTTCTGCTCATCCAGAACTGGATGTCGGACAAGCAGTCTGACAATTTAGAGACCGCGGAGGGGTCGAGAGAAGAGATAGTGAGGTAGAGCTGGGCGTCGTCAGCGTACATGTGGAAACTGACGCTGTGTTTTCGGATGATGTCGCCAAAGGGGCAACATGTAGATGAGAAATAGGAAGGGGCCAAGGATAGGTCCTTGGGGGACACCAGAGGTAACGATGCGGGAACGGGAAGAGAAGCCATTGCAGGTGATTCTCTGGCTACGATTAGATAGATAAGACCGCTGGGCAGTACCTGCTCATAATATGATGCACACTGTGTATTGGGTGCTTTAGAGGGCCTCAGCTCTTTGCATTGGCATGGGGGGGGTGGGGGTAAAGATTGTATTACCCACAGCCCCAGGGTATAAATGACCTTTGACTGGTGCCTTCTGTGCTTGCACTGCAGTGGATCGAAGACCTTCTGAACAGCGTCGCACCAGGGCATAGAACAGATGGTGCTGTGACTGCAAATCATGCTACCTGAGTACAGCCTGCCTAATTCAAAACGGACTCTGACGTATCCCTCAACCAGCATCACTAAAATAGAGTAACTGGTCATTTATCTCACTGCTGCTCACGGAACCTTGCTGTGCACAAATTGGCTGCCACGTTTCCTACATTAACAACAGTGACTACACCTCATTGGCTGTAAAGGGCTTTGGGACATCCTGAGGTCATGAAAGGTGCTGGCTGTATAAATGCCAGTTATTTCTTTCTTTATCAGAAAAGCAAACTAATGGCTAAAAAATGGGACGGTGAGTCTACAAGATTTCTTGCAAAAACAGCAGGTCTTACTGTTCACCGGTAAAATAGAAATCAACTGGCAAAAAAACACACTGGAGCTGAGTCGAGCATGCTACCGCACAGCCTGTCCTGTAGGCCCTGGCTTCAGAGACTCAGATCCGTTTACAAATTCACCAGGCCGGTGTCAACTCAGGGTAATTGATGCAAATAAAGACTAACAATCAGGGTCAACTCAGATCACTCAACACTAGTAAAGGGGAGAAGGATGACGGAGGAATAGTGAGTGAGGTACAATGTCAGGCTGTACCTGACTGGTGGCTGACAACAACTGGCATTGTTCACTTATTGCTGAGGGGAGCTGCTCTGTTTTTTAATTATAACTGCAGCTCAGCTGCTTCAGAATTTGACTGGCAAAACACAGCCGGCTCCACCATTTGTCCGTACTTTGGAGTTCATTGTTCTAATGGAAGGCATGATGTCATGAATTTGTTTGTCAAAACAGGGCAGGCTAACAATCCGATTAAAAGCAGAGATCGTTAACCTGCAGCAGGTTTCACCTTTTTGTTTATGCCACTTGCTTATCTCAGTGTGAAGTTTTCATCCGACAATGTACAATCTGCTACCGGCATTGACCGCAACTAGTTATTTCCAGTGTCAACAACAATAACTTGCATTTATATAGCACCTTTAACTTAGTAGAAAGTGCTTCACAGGAGCCTAATCAGACAAAGTTTGACACCGAGACACATAAGGAGATATTAGGAGAGGTGGTCAAAAGCTTGGTCCTGTTCTTACATTGTTTTGAAGTGAATTCCCAGACTGGGATATTTGTAAAGTTCTTTCAATAAATGTTCTCCCTTTCCCAAGGGACTGACACTTGCTGGGATACTGTTCCATGGCGGCCAACGGTTCCTCAGTACGTTGCTTGGGCAACCATTCTTCACTCAGACAGCGAGTGCAGGCAAGCTATTACCGTAGCAGGCAGTACACTGCAGCCCGCTCCTGTCCTCACACAATGTCCACACAAGACTTTCCAGCAGGAGTCAGCGGGATGTTCGCGGGAATCCCGGCCTACTATTATTTTTTCCCCTGCTAGACCAGGCCCTGAGGCTAAAGGGCTGATTTACTGAGTTTGCATTGCCAGCAGGGAGCCTCACCGGCCAGCTGCTCACAGCTGGAAATCGTGGGCAGTGGGCAATCCACACCTGTAACATGAACTCGGAGATTCAGCCCGAACTGTAGTTTCCCCAAATGCCACCCTGGCTGCGATGAGCAAACTTGAGAATAGACAAGGGGGCAAATTTTCCTCTTCACCACCTGGGGGGCAATCTGGTGTATCCTTTGAAGAACCTCCCTGATTTTCATTCCACAAAACTTTTTTTATGATGAAGATGCTTTAGAAATACAAGTTTCTGTTGTTGTTGGAGTAGTCCCTTCTTAATTTATGATAATGATTAACTGCTTCTTCGGCAGCACCTCCCAAACCCGCGACCTCTTCCACCTAGAAGGAGAAGGGCAGCAGGCGCATAGGAACACCACCACCTCCAATTTCCCCCCCAAGTCACACACCATCCTGACTTAGAAGTGTATCGGCCGTTCCTTCATCGTCGCTGGGTCAAAATCCTGGAACTCCCTCCCTAACAGCACTGTGGGAGCACCTTTACCACACGGACTGCAGCGGTTCAAGAAGGCGGCTCACCACCACCTTCTCAAGGGCAACTAGGGATGGGCAATAAATGCTGGCCTTGCCAGTGACGCCCACATCCCATAAAAACGAATATTTTTTTTTTCCATCATTCAGTAGGGCAGGCACAGCATGGAGGAGAGCTCCTTCCACTCTGCCCCAACAATGAGCCTCAGGCCTAGCCTCCCACTGCACCAGTGTTGCATTTCATTGCCTGCACATGCCATGCTCATGGCTACCAATGTAGTGCCATGGGTGGACGATGGGGAGCCGTAAAATAATTTGCTCAATGACCCTGACAAGAGGTGCCCTTTACCCATGCCTGCAGCAGGTGTTTGGCCCTTTGTATATGCAAATAACAGGCCTAACGCCTGTTTGAAGTCCCCTTGCCTTGACTGCTTTACCTTGAGGCAGCCATCGCCATTGTGGGCTGCACTCAGGGAAACCAGTCCTAGGGATCGCCTGCAACAAGGAAGGTAAATAACTTACCTGAATGTAATCACTCCTGCTCCTCCCGATCCCCATTCTCCACCTCCCGATCGCTGTGGCTCCCAAATCATGATCACGGACCCCCCCCCGGCCTCCTCCCCCGACCCGCAATCACTCACACTCCCATCCCCAAGATCACCGACTCCATCCCCCACAACTACAGGCCCCCCGATCCGATTCCGATCCCAATACTAACCGCTGGTCTGACTCCCGCCCAACCCGCGGCCCCACATTGTCTTGCCCTCCCCTCCCTGCTCCCACCGACCCCAGACCCACTTACTAGCAATGCAGTTACCCGAGTTTTCTTTAATCGTCATCCAGTCGTCACTGGCAGGTTGAAGGTTCGAGGCCCAATATCTAGGAAACTTCTGACACACCCCATCACCCCACCCCCCAACGTGTGCAGAAAAATAGGCACTCCCAAATTTCTGGGCCCAAATGTTCAATTCTACTTCATAATATTTGCCATTACAAATCTGAAGAAACTAAATGGAAATGATGTGCATTTTAAACGTTGAGTAGATCTTGCCGTTCTGAAAAGATGAATTAACTCTGTATATTTCCCTATGAACCTTGGCACCATATAACAGGATTCCACTGCCTTGTAAAACATCTGGTTACTATTCCACTGAAAGTTGATCAAGTATCCGCAAGCAGGTGGTAGCTAAAGACAAACAGCACAGGAGGATGTGTGTTTGAAAATTTTGGTTGCATTTAAGGAACTTCACACCCACTCACATCGTTACTGAAAAATAGGAAGTGTCAAGTGAGAATTCACTTGTATTTTGCACTGGACATGAGAAAGAGTCAACCACCAAATACAACGTGAGTGCAGAAGTACGGTTGATCTTGGAACAGGGGAGGGGTGCATAGAACTATTTAAAACATGAAACAGGAATCAACTGCTCTGCTTAGCTTGTGGACCCCCAACTGTAGCATCAAATTGTCAGCATCATTGATACAAGTTCAGAGGAGAAGAGAAAAAGAAAATAAGAGGGCCAAAAAGAGGGTATGAGAATGGATTGGCAGCTAACATAAAAGGTAATCCAAAGGTCTTCTATAGGCATATAAATTGTAAACGGGTAGTAAGAGGAAGGGTGGGGCCGATTAGGGACCAAAAAGGAGACCTAAGCATGGAGGCAGAGGGTATAGCTGAGGTGCTAAATGAGTCCTTTGCATCTGTCTTCACCAAGGAAGAAGATGCTGCCATAGACATAGTGATGGAAGAGGTAGAGGAGATACTGGGTGGGATAAAAATTGATAAAGAGGAGGTACTAGAAAGGCTGGTTGTACTTAAAGTAGATAAGTCACCTGGACCGGATGGGATGCATCCTAGGATTCTGAGGGAAGTAAAGGTGGAAATCGCGGAGGTACTGGCCATAATCTTCCAATCCTCCTTAGAAATGGGGGTGGTGCCAGAGGACTGGAGAATTGCAAATGTTACAGCCTTGTTCAAAAAAGGGTGTAAAGATAAACTCAGCAACTACAGGCCAGTCAGTTTAACCTCGGTAGTGGGAAAGCTTTTAGAACCAATAATCAGGGACAAAATTAACAGTCATTGGACAAGTGTGGATTAATTAAGGAAAGTCAGCACAGATTTGTTAAAGGCAAATCGTGTTTAACCAACTTGATCAAGTTTTTTGATGAGGTAATAGAAAGGGTTGATGAGGGCAATGCGGTTTGATGGTGTACATGGATTTCCAAAAGGCGTTCGACAAAGTGCCACATAATAGGCTTGCCAGCAAAGTTGAAGCCCATGAAATAAAAGGGACAGTGGCAACATGGATACGAAATTGGCTAAGTGACAGGAAACAGAGAGTAGTTGTGAACGGTTGTTTTTCGGACTGGAGGAAGGTACACAGTGGTGTTCCCCAGGGGTCGGTTCTAGGATCACTGCTTTTCTTGTTATATATTAATGACTTGAATGTGCGTGTACAGGGCACAATTTCAAAATTTGCAGATGACACAACACTTGAAAGTATAGTGAACAGTGAGGAGGTTAGTAATAAACTTCAAGAGGACATAGACAGGCTGGTGGAATGGGTGGGACACGTGGCAGATGAAATTTAACGCAGAAAAGTGTAAAGCGATACATTTTGGTAGAAAGAGTGAGGAGAGGATATATAAACTAAAGGGTACAACCCTAAAGGGGGTGCATGAACAGAGAGACCTGGGGTATATGTGCACAAATCATTGAAGGTGGCAGGGCAGGTTGAGAAAGCGGTTAAAAAAGCTTACGGGATCCTGGGCTTCATGAATAGAGGTACAGAGTACAAAAGCTTGGAAATTATGATGAACCTGAATAAACACTGGTTCGGCCTCAACTGGAGTATTGGGGGTGATTTTATCAATGGGGATGTGATGGAGGCGGGAAAGCTGCTTGTTGGATTTTAGTCCCGCCTCCATCGACGTCTGGCCAACCCACGCTATTTTCCCTTGATTGGACTTGTTAAGCCCGCCCAGCGGGCTTAGCAGACCAATTAAGGAAAGCCGGTGACAGATGATGTCAACGTATGACGCTTCATCTGTCAAGATTTTTTGACAGATGAATTGTCATCGTTTGACAGCTCTGTGAAGCTGTCAAACACTGACAATCTGTCTTCTAAAGTTGAAACCTAGGACACAGGCTCACTGAGAAAGCTTTCCTGAGCAGAAAGCAGAAAGCTGCTGCATTTAAGAATGCAGCGGCCATTCTGCTTTCTCTGCCGGTGAGATGAGGCAGCTCCGCAGCCTAAAGGGATGAAGCCTGGAGGAAGAAGCAAAGGTAAGTAATCTTAAAAAAACATTTTATACTCACCTCACACACTTACCTCTCCACACTTGCACTCATCACTCACCTGCACACCGGACATTTCGGCCCCTCCGACCCCCGCAGACCCACGGCTCGCCTCGCTGACCATGACGAGGTTCGGAGCCTTCGGGAAGCCCACACTTTAGGGCTCAAAATAGGGATTCTCAAAAAAACTGCCTGTTAACTACCTGTTAATTGGCACTAATCCCCTTCCCGCCTCGAGGAGACGGGACCCGGCGCAGGTCGGGTACCCGCCTCCTGGGAAGATGGCACAGAGGCGGGTTGGGGGCGAGATGGGTAAACGCTCACAGATTCTGCCATTTTCCCAGCAGTCCTGCCTCCATACCCGCCTTCCCAGGGCTGGGAAAATCGCCCCCATTGTGTCCAATTCTGGGCACCGCACTTTAGGAAGGATGTGAAGGCCTTAGAGAGGGTGCAGAAAACATTTACGAGAATGATTCCAGGGATGAGGGACTTCAGTCACTTGGATAGACTGGAGAAGCTGGGGTTGTTTTCCTTAGAGCAGAGAAGAGTGAGAGGAGATTTGATAGAGGTGTTCAAAATCATGAGGAGTCTGGACTGAGTAGATAGAGAGAAACTGTTCCCATTGGCAGAAGGGTTGAGAACCAGAGGACACAGATTTAAAGTGATTGGCAAAAGAACCAAAGGTGACATAAGAAAAAACTTTTTTACTCAGCGAGTGGTTACGATCTGGAATGCACTGCCTGATAGGGTGGTGGAGGCAGATTCAATCACGGCTTTCAAAAGGGAATTGGATAAGTACCTGGAGGAAAAATTTTGCAGGGCTACGGGGAATGGGCGGGGGAGTGGGACTAGCTGAAGTGCTCTTGCAGAGAGCCGGCACGGGCTCGACGGGCCGAATGGCCTCCCTCTGTGCTGTAACCATTCTATGATGCTATGATTCTATAAGTGAGAGTCCCAGTCAAGCACATTACTTAGCTTGTGGTCCTTGGCTTCGTTTTTAGATTTACTTAAGGCAATTTTTGTTTTTGTTTTTCTGAGACTGTTGAAACATAGAAAAAATAGGAGCAGGAGTAGGCCATTCGGCCCTTTGAGCCTGCTCCACCATTCAATTTGTTTTGTGAATGTTATTTTTTTGTCTTTAATGTTGTCTGAAATTCTTCCTCAGTCCAAAGGCCACCAGCGGGAGTTAATAACTGACAAATTAAAAACGGATAAATTAATGAATTATAAATTAATAACTGATAAATTAATAACTAATAACCAGCCAAAACTAAACATGGTGTTAATGCCAACTGGAACTTCAACCACAGTGATTTTGTCAAAATTAAAACTAAAATATTAGGTTATGATTTGAAACTGTGGCAAGTAACAATTACTAGTCTTGTAGAAACCAGCTGGCAGATTTTCCAGCTGGTCCAGTGGACTGCAAGTCCCAGCATTGGTGAACAAGGCCGGCAGGCCCAGAGGAGATCCACATCATCAGATTTATGCTCAAATTGCACAACTCGCAATCTTCCACAGGCCCAGATTGTTCTTCGATGTTCTTGCGCAAAAGTTTTATTTAGGTACAGGAACATAGGTTTGGATGCAAATTTTAAGGAGTTAGACACAGTCCAAGCATGTAATCGGGATGGTATTTCTAGCCTAACATATCAGTTTGTTCCAATGACGTTCATTGGCACATTCCACAGAGGAAATTCCGTGTGATGCTGGAATGGTGTCATTCACGTGGGCCCTGGGATGGGCCCTAGAGGGTGATAGCTGGTTGGAATGACAGTTCAGCTGGGGAGGGTCAGAGGTCAAGCCTTTCCCTTTCTGTCCAGCCAGGCTAGGAGAAAAAGAAGCAGATAATCTGTAGCAGCAGTCTGCAAGAGCCGGTGAGGAAGTCAGACCCAGAGAGAGAAAGCTCCCTCCTTAAGCTTAGTGGCAACCAGGTTCAGAGAAATGAATGGTCAGAGAAGTGCATTTAGTCCACTAGCTGGGAGAGTGTGGTGTGCTGTAACATTGTCTATGTTATGAGGAATGAAATACATTAGAATTCATTGTAAAAGTTGTTCACATATTATTTGTACATTAAATCAGCCTATTGGTTTTTAGTTGGTCTTGGTCACTGAAGTGTTCATCAGACCACCTTTTGGAAGATAGGAGAAATGTATGTGGGACACACACAAGTTTACAGTATCCAGGTCACTTAACAATGGGTTTCATTTTCATAATTTCTGGGCCACACTATCATATGACTAGATATTAGGCAGTAATGGTAAACCCCTGATAATAAGGGACACATGGTCCCCTTATGGGACTGAACAATGACATTGAAACCCAAGAGAGTATCTAGTGCAGCTCCAAAATTTGTAAAACATTGCCTTTTTATTTTCATTGCAGCAAACTAAATTCTTCAAATGGATTATTAGATTGTGCTATTTGACTTTTCAGGCGATAGAAAAAGAGGTTAGAAGACGGAATAGGAGATAGGTTTTTGTTACACCAGAGACAGACAGCCCAGGGCCTTCCCTTGTCTGCTCAATGGTATCTTGGAGACCCAGGCACGCCGACCGTGTCCAAGAACAACTTGCCTTTACAACTGCCTTTATAAGCTCTGATTCATCAGGGAGGCAATGACAGAGTTGTGCAGTCTGCTGAAATCTGACCTCAGACAAGCTCTACCAGCGGAGGGGCCTTCCAGTAGCAATCAAGGCCAGCATAGCCCTGAGAAACGGGTCATTATCTTCAAGTGATTCCTGCGATGTCCAATGACTGCAGGTTATTATGGGTCAGGCAGTAAGTAAAGGCCCAGGTGAGGGTAAATTTTGGAAACTTCCTATCCCCCGGTATCCCATTTTCCAATATCTTACTGCTTGTACAGGAATGTTAAGTTAATCGGGCTTAAGAGCAGCTGCAGTATTAAAAGACAAAATAAAATCAGCCCTTAGCACCGCCCCACCCGGGAAGAATTGTTCTAAAGACACTCCCTTTCCAGCTGCTCCCTCAGTGAGACAAGATTCCAGCTGTGTAACATCACAGCAAGCAGAGTGAGGGGGAGCATGCCTGTACTTTTTAATTGTGTTCCACCTGTAACTCCCCTGCTGGATAGTTGACTCTTCCTCTGCTATCCATCGGCTGAGTCACTTAGTGTTCCAGCCTTACTACCAAATCAAAAAAGGAACCGGGACACAACAGATAGCAGGTAGAAAGTGGAATTACAACTCAAGTCGCAATATTTGCTGTCCTGATGAACGAAATGGAAAAATAGAATTCTACTTTAAAAATCCAGGTCCTTGCTATCTGGTTTCATTTAGAAATTTCCAAATAGTGAACTCAAAAAAAAAACCACACCGTCCAATCCCAAATGAACAGATCAGCCACCTGATATTTACTCATTTCAGGCTGTCACGACAAATTTAAATATTATAATAGATTACCGACTGCCACCCCTGAAAGATAGCAGCTGTGGAGACTGACACTGCAGCACTCAGGCAATAAACCCTACTGTACACCCATAGACCGAGATAACCTTACGTCACATTACGACACTTCTGGGTTTAAAGATCAGCACTTGCAAATATAGCCCAGCTCAATAGGCTGCAAACATTTGCTGTAAGACTAATCTTTTATAAATGTATAAACTGGAACAAAAGCATTTTTATACAAAACTGATAATTGTTAGTTGCCACGATTATATTTCCACTTTTTTGTTTGATGTTAATTTTCCAGTTAAACTTGTGCCTAGACTTCCAACTGGTATCAATAATTTACTCCCCACCCCTACACACACACACACGCACACAACAGTTTTATTGTCCCCACACCACAGTAATGCAATGTGTGCACAAAGCAGACATTCAGGCTTGGGCTGATAAGTGGCAAGTAACATTCACGCCACACATGTGCCAGGCAATGACTATCTCCAAAAAGCGAGCGTCTAACCACCGCCCCTTGACATTCAACAACACTACCATCGCCGAATCCCCCACCATCAACATCCTGGGGGTCACCATTGACCAGAAACTTAACTGGACCACATAAATACTGTGGCAACAAGAGCAGGTCAGAGGCTGGGTATTCTGCGGCGAGTATCTCACCTCCTGACTCCCCAAAGCCTTTCCACCATCTACAAGGCACTCTCCACTTGCCTGGATGAGTGCAGCTCCAACATCACTCAAGAAGCTCAACACCATCCAAGACAAAGCAGCCCACTTGATTGGCACCCCATCCAGCACCTTAAACATTCACTCCCTCCACCACCGGCGTACCGTGGCTGCAGTGTGTACCATCTACAAGATGCACTGCAGCAACTCGCCAAGGCTTCTTCGGCAGCACCTCCCAAACCCCCGACCACTACCACCTAGAAGGACAAGGACAGCAGGCGCATGGGAACACCACCACCTCCAAGTTCCCCTCCAAGTCAGGACTTGGAAATATATTGCCATTCCTTCATCGTCGCTGGGTCAAAATCATGGAACTCTTTCCCTAACAGTACTGTGGGAGTACCTTCACCACACGGACTGCAGCGGTTCAAGAAGGTGGCTCACCACCACCTTCTCGAGGGCAATTAGGGATGGGCAATAAATGCTGGCCTTGCCAGCGACGCCCACATCCCATGAACAAATTTAAACAAATCAACCAATAAATCAGCTTCGGAGCCTCGCCATCGTTATTCAGGCTCATGTGTGACTTACGTCCCAGAGCAACATGGTGGTTTCATTATTAGTGAGCCCCAGCCCTCTGTTGTTTACTCTCCAGCAAAACTGGTAAGAGGTACAAACCATAAAACAGTCTTTGCAAGTAAAGGCGAGCCCGCCTGGGGCTGAGTGAAGAACTCGCTGTGTGCGTTTGCTCCTATCTTCTCTCTTATTATTGTCCTACAGGCTTAGGTTTTTGCAGAGCTACTTATTTTTCCTTCTTGGCTTTAATCCCAATGCTGCGCTCTGCTACAGTTGCAATAGTCTCTCGTGAATACTTTGATTAGGACGTACAGTGGTTTGAACTGTGCCTTTTGAGCAATTTTCCCCTTGAGGAAGCACGGCAAGTCTCGTGAGCAATCCAATTAAAAGCAGATTCAAGCTGGCAAGACAAAGATGCTGAAGGATGACTAAGAGCTCGACAATGATATTATGGACTGCTCGGTTAGAGAGTAAGAAGAATTGAGGTCATTTGCTCTGGATCGATCAGCCATCTCTGATTTACTTTCACAGCTGTGTCTGACAGACAATGCAACATGTAAAATTAATAAACATCAAACCAAACTAAAAGCCCAATGCGGTCTCAATCCTTCCTTTTGTTTCTGTTTCTGGTTCTGAGTCTCTCCCTTTATAAAGATGTGATGTGGAGATGCCGGTGTTGGACTGGGGTGGACAAATGTGAGAAGTCGCACAACACCAGGTTATAGTCCAACAGCATTAATTGAAATCACAAGCTTTCGGAGCGCTGCTCCTTCGTCAGGTGAAGGAGCACCTGAGGAAGGAGCAGCGCTCCGAAAGCTTGTGATTTCAAATAAAGCTGTTGGACTATAACCTGGTGTTGTGCGACTTCTCACATTTATAAAGATAGTAGCACACTGTGCTAAAGAACAAAATATCCCTCAGCTCAAACACAACAGTGTCTTACACCTCATACCCAATTCTTTGCCATCATTGCAGATGGTGGGCAAGACAGCAGCTGGCATTTGTGGGTGAAGCACTAATTATAGCTTTTTGGGGAAGCATTTCATTCCTGGTGGTCTCGTTGGGGAGAGACAGTGAGCCTGCCTGGTCACTGATGGTCCAGTGAGGTGAGGAGATAGTCTGGTGGTCAAGTGATGAGTATGGATTCAGTGGAGAGAGAAAGAGAGTTAACGTTTCAGGTCGAAACCCTTCGTCGGAACAGGGTTTCGACCTGAAACGTTAACTCTCTTTCTCTCTCCACGGATGTTGCCTGGCCTGCTGAGTTTTTCCAGCGTTTTCTGTTGTTATTTCTGATTTCCAGCATCCGCAGTATTTTGCTATCGTAGTATGGATTCAGTGCCTGGTTATTGTCTTGACGGCTGCATGATCTAGTGTGAGCGCAGGTACATCTTTTTCCTATTGATCTCGGAAGGTTCCTCTACTAGCCCGGGTTATGGTCAGTGCTCTTTTTCTCTGGTTGTGTAAATAGTTCACTCTTCAGTCCTCACCTCTAAAATGGGCTTTGGATTGTGTAAGCAGACATTGACTTACATGCGGAATTGTTGATGGATTGAGAGCGTTGGTCAACGCAGTGTTGCCAGTCGAAAGTAAAGTGGCTGCATTGTTCAGCTTCTGTGCCACTGACTCTTTTCAGGCCCTTGTCATGGCGTGACAGGCAGCAATCAGTCAGCTGTATTGGTCATTCTATTTGTTCCCATGCATCCAGAACCAGCAGCATCAAGCTGTACAATCGTCTGATAACAATGGTGGCCTTACCAATCTTCATGGTACAGGACATTGCAAACTATAAGAAAATCTGATTTAAGATTTGTTTCTGGAGTCAATTATCTATTCCCAGGTAAATGGGTGATGGACTTGAGGTACAGATCAGCCATGGTCTAATTGAATGGCGGAACAGGTTTGAGGAGCTGAATGGCTTATCTTCTGCAGTAACTTTAATTTTAGTTCTGAATCATCATTACAGAAGCAACTCAGCTAGTAGATCATTGGTTATTAGACCGCTGTACTGATAAAAGCTCAAAAGTTCACTATTTTGGCATAACATAACACACAATGTAGCACTAAACAAAGCTAATTTACGTCACATTATCGATAGGATATTATGACACTTGGGGGTAAAAATTCACTTGGTTGCGCCACCCGTTAGCGCCTTAAGAGGGCGCTAATGGGGCGCAAAGCCGCTAACGCCCGGGCGCAGCGATGTTTGCGCCGCTCGAGAACTTAACTTGAGATTGTGCAGCGGCGCTAAAACTTACCGCTGCGACCACCTGCGCGCGCAGATTGTGACGTCATTCCATGGTGCAACGCCCTTGGGGCGCCCCGTAGCGGAAATTGAGTGGCGCCCCCTGCCTTACCGCCTGCCGCTTCCAACGACCAGAAGACTGGAACGCTATCAATCGCTGTGGGGCTGGGGGGGGCGCTATTTAAAGGGGGCCTCTTCCTGTCTTTTATTGTTGGTGGCAGTTTTGAACTACGCATTCTGAGAGAGAGAGGGAGAGACTTCTGGAGAGATTCAACGTTGTGTGAAGGAGTTTTGGGTTCTGAGCAGCACTTTGCAGGTTCATTTTGATTTGCCATTCCTTGTATCGATTTAGCAGAGACCGTGGGAGCTGCACTCTGAGCTCTTTGCCTGGTGCTCTCCATTGTTCTTTCCAGCACATTTGATGTGCAAGTCTCTCCAGGCCGAGATTCAAGGCAGCAATGAACAGGATGTGGATGGAAAGCAAGATTAACCATCCCCTTTAAGAACTGGCCCGTGCCATTGTGTGTGTGTTCCATTGCTGACTGACATTACATGAGCTTCGCCAGCGCTCCGAGTTAGCGCCTCACTGCTCGGCCTTTGCGCCTTAAGAGAGGTGTGCAGCGCCTGCTTTAGCGCTCCACTCACCTCCCGGGGCGGTAAAAGTGAAGTTTCCCGTCAGTGCCGATAATTAGCGCCAGGCGCTAATATTTGCGTCCGGACGATATTTGCGCCCCAAATGGGGCGCGACCTAATTTCTACCCCTTGAGTTATAAACATGGCTATCTTGAGCATAGCAACAAACCAGATTGCTTTCTGATTGAAGTAATGCAACTCCAAGAGGAGTTATTTTCTAACTGCGCAGAACTTGGCCACCAGTCCCGCATATCAGAAATGTGAGGCGCACTCTACCCATTTGACAGCTGTGCACAGCGTGAGCCACTGCTAATGGGTAAAGCTCCCATTGTTTGTGCTACGTTGGAAAATTGCCCCTTAGTTGCGACTGGCATTTCACAGCATGGTGGAATTTACAATAATAAAGTCTGAAACTATCGCAATTATCTTTCTAAAGTAAATGTTGTGAAAACAAAACATATTGGGGATTAAATTGGATAACCCCCGAAAACGGGCATGGGGATCGTGGTACGTGATTAACCCGCACCCGTGCATTGCGATGGTGGCAGCACATTAAATTCGTGCTGCCTGCTGTTTTAAATGATTGCTAAGTGCAGCCAGCTACCCACAGTGTTCATTGGCTGCACGCATCAGCAGGGAGCCTGATATTGTGAATGGTTAGTACTACTTAACGGCAGCCTGCACCTCTTAAAGGGGAGGTGCACTGTGGCTGCAAGAAGTGGTGGGAGTTTTTTGTAAAGTGAAAATGGGCTGTGAGATGTTGAGGAATGGTTGAACATGCAAGAGAGCGAGCACCAAGGTTTTCAGACAATACACTGGAGGTCTTGATGCAAGATGTGGAGAGAACGAGAGACATCCTATATCTGCAGGAGGCAGGTGACCCTCCAGACATATGCTCAGGAGGGAGTGGAAACAAGTAGCGGCGGAGGTCAATGCCAGGAGTGTTGGTCCAAGAACATTGATGCAGGAAGATGTTTAATGATCTGAGACAAGTTGTCAAGGTGAGTGAGTTCAATCTTCAACTGGCATACCCTACTAACTGCACCACTAGCCTCATCCACTGCTCAGTTCACTACATGCCCATCACCCACCTACCAACAATATCTGTTCATCAGTACTCAACCCTTCAATTCATATGATTTACCTCACCCTCACACACTTAGCACTGTCACAAGCCTCTTACCCACAACTTACAGGTCGCACACACTGGCAGCTATTCAACCATGACAGCCACATCACCCAAACATATTGCCGGACACTCACTGACACACTTCCCTTTTTCTTGCAGGAGAGGGTGGCGCATAACAGGAAGCAGCAGGAAAGAACTGGAGGAGGACAAGCGCATGTTTTAACTCCCATGGAGGAGACAGTGCTGGCCAATATGGACAGGGGCCACAGGCGGCGGTGGAAGGATCGATGATGAGGGTATCTGCATACCTAATCCTCCTTTACTCTTTCCACTTCTCCCTCATCCCACAATCTCTTCTGACTCACAAGCTGCAGATGATGTAAGTACGCACTTCTTACTTTCTCCTCTCGCCTCACCACAATCCAACCCTTGTCCCATTTTCACTTCAGATACCCAAGAACTGGAACTTTCCCAGTCAGATGAGGAAGAGGAAGAAGACAGTGAAAATGAAGAGACACCGTCACTCGATCTTACACTCGCATGTACCAGCTCAGAGACTGACATTGTGCGTATTTTAGATGTTAGGATAGAGGAGGGATATTCACATGATGAGACACCGGGCACAAGTGCGCAGGAGCTAGGGCTGGGGGGAAAGCAGGTGCCCGATCACCAAGGGCGAGGTTGCACACTAGTTCTGCTGCAGAGGAGTCAGACGAGGACTTCATTGGGCCAGGCTACAGAAGAAGGCTGATGGGTGTACAGAACCAAATGGTTGGTGCACTGGAAAGCCTGCCAGAGATCCTGCGCACAATGTCAAGGATTATGGAGAAGTCCAGCACCAACTTGGCAGAGAGCTTGGCGCCCATCCTTTCAATCATGGAACGGGTGGTCACCTCCATCAGCACACCTGTGGAACCCACCATGATGCAGCATCTGATGGCCAATATCACAGCTTCCATTGCAGCACAAACAGCTTCCATCAAAGGTCTGAGTACTGCAGTGGAAGCTCAGAATGCTGCCATCATGGCTCTGGATATCACTGTTCAAAGAGGCTTCCAGGGCATCACAGCCGTCCATCAATCTGTTCTCCAACAGATCAGTAGGATTGCTGAGGCAGCACCCCGGAGAGTGGCAGTGGCACCATGGAACAGAAACCTGCTGTCCTCTCTCAGGATGACAGCATTCCTGTTCCCACCCCTGCCACTCGGCCAGTGCCCTTGGTGTTGCTTCTCAGCCAGACAGCCCAGACTACTGCAGCCCAGGTTGAGATGGTGCAGTCTGAAGCCGGGCACTCTAGTCTCAGAGCTGCTCGAGGTCGTTCTGCACGACCATCTGCAGTCTCCTCAATTGAACTTCAGCAGCCTTCCACCACCCATGCTGCAGCCATTGGGGAAGCACCTCGTAGGAGCACTAGAATAGGCAAAGGCACACAGCATATAGGCACTAAGGGAATGCACAAGGGTGATTAGTTTTTTCTGTAAGCATTATGTAATGAGTGAATTTATAAAATTGGACTGGAATGTGCATTTTCTGGTGGTTTTTATTTTTGTGTTGTTGGAAAGGGGACAATGTGATGGTCGGTGATCGAGGGAAGGTAAGGAGTGTGGGACTGTTGGTGAATGGGGAGGTGTGGTTGAGGTTACTGATATCATTCATGAATAATCTGATCATGTATAGTCCGGGCAGAAAGGGGCTGTCTAAGTTGTAGCCTCCCTTCCTCTTCCTGTTCCTTCACTTCCTGTTGCACTTCATCCTCCTTCACTTCCTCCTCCTCTTCCTTGTGCTCCTCAGCTTCTTGCCTGATGGCAAGGGTTGTTCCCTCATAATGGTCAGGTTGTGTAGCATGCAGCATAATACCACAAATCTTGATAGCCGCTCAGTTGAGTACTGCAGGGCTCCTCCAGAGCGGTCCAGGCAGTGGAAGCATTGCTTGAGGATGCTGATGGTGCACTCTATAAAGTTCCTTGTGGTGGCATGGCTCTCATTGTAGGCCTGCTGTGCACGCATGCATGGGTTGCGGACCGGAGTCAGGAGCCATGTCGTCAGCAGATAACCCTTGTTGCCCGGTAGCCACCCTTTCATTTGCCGTGGTGGTTGAAATACAGCTGGCACAGAGGACTGCTGCAGAATGAACGCATCATGACTGCTGCCAGGATACCAGGCACTGACCTGCATAATGCGCTGCCTATGGTCACACACCAGCTGCACGTTGAGGAAATGAAATCCCTTTCGGTTCAGATACATGGCAAAGTTGACATGAGGCGCACGCAAAGCAATGTGTGTGCAGTCAGTGGCATCCTGCACCATGGGGAAGCCTGCAAGCCTTGCAAACCCCCGTGCCTACTCCGCCTGCTTGTCTCTGGCAAGAGGGAATGAGATTAAACTGTTTCTCTGTGTATAGAGAGCCTCAGTGATGTTCCTTATACAGCGTGGACTGCAAACTGTGAGATGTTGCTAATATCTCCAGCAGCAGCCTGGAAGGAGCCAGACACATAAAAGTTAAGAGCCACGGTCACATTGAGTGCCACAGGCAATGCTGTCCTTGCCCTACTATTGTGAAGGAATAAGCCATATAACCTATTCAGAAAAATACACTATCTTTTGAAAGAATTCTGGCCTTATTAAAACATGACAAACTGGGTTTGGAAATCTAGAAACCTAACTATGAAAAAGCTGTGAAAGCATTCTGGCTATAGAGATAAGATAGTTGTTGACACTGAATCAATAACCTTATTCAAACAGAAGGTTAAAGGCTCCGGTAGGCTGAACCTTTCGGAATGAAACAGTGGTTCACCCTGGACAAGGTGTTCTAATTTACACTTCGTAAAGAAGCACATAAAAGTAAGAAACATCTGCCTTCGTAAAAATGACATCAAGTAAAAACACACCTGCCGTAACACCGTTTTTTATGGTAAACTTAGAACACCTAGAGAAGAGACATAATTCTGTAATGCTACCAGCTGAGGTGACTGTAAGAATTGCAGGGGTCAGCAGAAAAATGACGAGAGATAATTAGCTTATATCAGCAGAAATTGATGGATATCCTGAATAGAACTTTAAGAACTGTAAAACTGTAGCGAAGTTAAGATTTGAGAGTAAGGTTCTCGGATAATAGGATTGTAAGCTTTCTCTTTTTGGAACTGTTAATGTTGCGATTGACTCATCAACTATAAATTACATGTCGGTTCTTTAATAATTCTATATATTTTTAGAATTGTCTCACATAAGACTTCTGTAACAAACTCGTGAACTCAATCTCTGTACACTCTTTGGTGAGGAGTTGCAGAATTCTGGGGGAGTTTTCTGGACCCTCATAATATCCGGAACGTTACAGTTTAGCTAAACTTATTAAAAGTGCTATCTGGAGGACGGTAACATTTTCAGGTTGTTCCTTTCCTTTAGGGAGAGATAGTCCGGACCTTTAGACCCAATTAAGCGTCTTTAGGATTTGGCTACCTCAAACTTTAGTTGAAAGTGAACATCTGAGGAATACGCCTGATCCGGGGTAGCCCTAAAGGGGCTAGGACTAGTAAATATCCCTTCAGTTGGTGCCCAACGTGTGTGTTAACGAGTTGATACAGAACTCTATACTTATATTTATATCTATATTCATCTCATAGATTGTTAAGTATAGAAGGAGTGTTTTACTGACAGTGGTACTAAGACCCAGATTTAAGTCTCCAGAGACGACAGGTCCCTGATCAGGCCTTGTAGAACTTAAATCAGAACTCCCTCAATATACCATTGAGGTCTAGAAATTTCTTATAAAGTTGATATTAAACCCTAACCGAGGTTAGGTCCTGACGAAATGGAAAACCCTGTACGAATTGGCCAAGTCTTTTTATTAGGAAATTCAAACGATTGCTTTATTAGGGGGAATAATCCTATCCCTATACCTCCACAAAACCAAGTAATAATTTGTGATGGATCGCCAATGACGATTAAAAAAGGGACATTCCAACAATCCTCAGCTGGGATGGGGATAGTAGTAGGGACTTTTCGAGATTCCTATTCTTTTTATCCAGAAGAATTACTGTCCATACCCCTTGGCCATAAGACAGTGCAATATGCTGAAGCTGCAGCACTACGGTATGCTTTAGAAAAGGCAGACCCTATTAAACCCACATTAATCAGTACGGATAGTGACTATTGTAAAAGAGGATATAACCAAGATCTAGTTTTCTGGGAACAAACAAACTTTACCAATCATAAGGGTAAACCCATAAAGCATAAGTCATTGTGGGAAGACATTCTCCGTTCAAGGATGGAAAAACAGAATTGTCAGGTGATTCATGTAAACGGGCATACCAATGGGACAGTACACTCAAAAGGAAACAGTCTTGCAGACGAACAAGCGAAATGTTCTGTCTGCATGACACCCCCTTGAGAGAGGCCTGCCAATATTAGTGTTATCACTAGGGCAGAACGGGCAGCTAATCAGAATGAGGAACTGATTCAGCTATTAGACCCAACAAAAGAGAATCCACCAGGATATCCATCAAAGTACTTTTACTCGGAAACCCCTACTGGTATTGTGCTAGTTAAGTTGCCTGAGGTAAACCGAGAAGTACCCCCGAGACACAAACGAGAGCAGCTTGTAAAAGAAGCTCATGAGGGCATAGGTCAAGCACATTGTGGTGCCAGAACAGCATTCTGCAAATTGACTCCCTTATATTGGTGGCCAGGCATGCTTAAGGCCTGTAAAACATACGTGGCAAATTGTGAGCCATGCAATTTAACCAATAAGTCATCACTAATTAAGCCACCACCATTGGCTCCTGTGAAAGCTGATGAGCCAATGGGAAAATTCTTTATTAACTTCATTGGACCACTTCCCCCATCTTTGGGATACAGACATGTTCTCGTTTGTGTAGATGGATGCAATTCCTTCTGCTGGCTGGTCCCCACAAAAGCTGTTTCGGAAAACGCACTCGCCAATGCTATTACTGACATGATTACTGTAGCTGGTGCACCCAAAATCTTACACTCCGTTAAAGGCGGAGCCTTTGTCTCCAAGGTCTTCAAAGACTACTGCGAGCAAAGGGGGTTTGGGTTAGAGCACAGCACGCCACATCATCCGCAATCAGCGGGGCTGGTGGAACGTAAAAACAAGGAAGTAAAAAAGCTATTGGTCAAACTGTTGAGAATCAGGGGAAATAAGTGGACCACCATCATTCCGGAGGTGCAGCTATCACTTAATAATGTGCCTGCATCTGCATCAGGGACAGTGTCCCCTAAAACTCCATATTATCTGATGTATGGGGTTGAGATGCATACACCGCTTACCCATGGTTCTTTTATTGCCTCTACACTCTCTGATTCCTTGACCCGACAGCGACAGTTAGATTTAAAAAAAGAAGTAACAGAGGAGATTCATCAAATTGATCAGAGGATAAGGGAGGCAAATAGGCAGAAAAAATTGACAAACAAAGCATGGCAACCCCTAGCAGGAGAATGGGTACAGGAAAAGAAGTTCGAGCAAAAACCTGGTTTAAGACCTAAGTGGAAAAAACCTGTTCAAATACGTTCCGTTATTAACGAAAGAACAGTTAAAATACATATTAATCAGCCGGATGGCAAGCATATTCTTAAAACTGTCTCCATAGACAATCTCAAAAGATGTCCTGCGGGATACCGGAATGGAGGAACAATACAAGGTGCAGTCGTACACTGTCTTTCAAGACCCAGCTTGGAGCACGACACAGGAAATGGATGCGATCGAATGGATGCGTCATCATCTCACCGCCCTACATGTTGCCGGCGATCGTTAGGCACACACACAAACCGCTTTACCAAGATGGCTTCCTGCGCACTTCCCGTCGGAAGTGTGCGTGAGCATCTCAGACCCCATTTTCAATCTTCATGTTGCCACGTATCATGGCCCAATTTAGGCCTGTACTGTTGATCCCTCGGTACACTATTTTTAACGCATCATGACAAATTTCTATCGGCTCTATTTTAGCAAATCAATAAACTATTTATTTTAAATGGGCGAATAACTTCACTAAAACAGCACCTAGGAAATTTAACATGAGCATGTCACCCAGTGTGCTAAAAATAGAACCCAATAAGTTTTTGTGCTAGATTCTGGGGGCAGATCTGGGGCCGGAGTGGATCTTCCGCCTGCACCATGTACGTGCCCCTGCAACCATCCCCGATCTCGGATTTGGGAATTCACTTGAGCAGGCATCCCTTCTGTGATATTCTCATGGAAGGAATGGACAAAAGAAGCACTCGCCCTCATTTCTGGCTACAAAAAAAAGGGTCCCGCTCCAAATATCAGCCCTGCCCACTCAGAGAGCAGCGCCGATGCACCCTCACAGTCTAGGATTTTCCTACATTGGCCTGCGCATTCTTCCTCCTCCCTGCATCCTCACCATGTTGAAATCAAGACTCGTCACACCAACTCCTGCCCTAAAACATTCTTTCCCAGAACCTCAAAAGTGGACCTTACCTCCTTCAGTCTGATCTTTCTCCTACAATCTATAGGCTTGTAAACCCCAAGTTTGGTGTCACTTAATCACTACTTCTTGGTTTACCTCATCTTTTATCCCATTCTTTTCAATTTTGGTGGTGTTCTGCACAATGGGCCATGGCCCTTTCCTTAGGTTGCTCAATAAGAAGAATTAATCTCTTTTTAATCTGATGATACATTAAATGTGTAAATTGACTTCTGGTAAGGATGAATGATCAATCAACTTTAGTTTGATGTGCTGATTCAAATGTCTTCTGTTTATCGTGATGCAGATTAGTCTACATAGCTGATAGATCTGGCATACCTCTTTGAAGAGTCTCCTTGTACACTTAAAGTGTGAGGGCATCCACTTTGGAACCAAGATAGACAAATCAGAATATTTTCTTGATGGTGAGATACTAAGAGTTGTGGAGGAGCAAAGGTTTTTGTGTATCTATGTACATAAATCACTAAAAGCTAGTGGACAGGTACAAAATGCAATTAAAAAGGCTTTATCTTAAGGGGTCTGGAATACAAAGGGGAGGAAGCTATGCTTCAGTTGTACAGAGCCTTGTCCAGATCCCATCTGGAGTACTACGTTCAGTTTTGGGCACCGCATCTTAGGAAGGATATATTGGTCTTGGAGGATGTACAGCGCAGATTCAACAGAATGATACCAGGGCTTAAAGAGTTATATTATGAGGACAGGTTGCATAAACGTGACTTGTATTCTCTTGAGTTTAGATTGTTGAGGGGTGATCTAATCAAGGCGTTTAAAATGATAAAGGGATTCAATAAGATAGATAGAGAGAGACTATTCCCTCTGGTTGGGGAATCCAGAACAAGGAGCCATAATCATAAAATTATGGCTCGGCCAGTTGGGAGTGAAATCAAGATGCATTTCTTTCACACAAAGGGTAACAGAAATCTGGAACTTCTCCCCCCCCACCCCCAAGAGGCTGTAGATGTTTGGGTCAATTGAAATTTTCAAGACTGAGATTGATAGATTTTTGTTGTGTAAGGGTATCAAAGGATATGGATCAAAAGCAGGTAATTGGAGTTGGGGTACAGAGCAGCTATGACTTAATAGAATGGTGGAACAGGCTCGAGGGACTGAATGGCCTACCCTGTTCCTATGTACATAATTAAACCTGAAGAACGCACAATGCAAAATAGAAATTTCATGACAGAAGGACAACCCAAGTTTGGTTCATGTCTTTTCATATCTAAAGTTTCAATAACAAAATGAGATAACAGACCATCTGGCTGCTTAGAATTAACAAACTGTTACTTTCTGGTTGTCACTAAATCCAATTAAGGTAACTTAGCAAGTAAGATAAATCGTCTCCTTTGAGGTTCTTCGAGAAGGTTGGGTTGACTATTCTAATTGAAAAGCCACTCCTGATATTTTTGCTTGATCATCTAAAAAAGCTTTAGCCTTGTCTTTAAAGGTAGACTTTAATTTCATTTAAGTGTTACTTCTAAGAGCCAACATAATGTTCAGACAAGATGACTCTCTTTTAAATCTATTTGTCTCTACAGCTTCTACCAAGCTGGCTTATCACAGAAAAGTGCTTCCAGATAGCTGCTTGATTAAAGAAAGCAAAACTTGATCCTGTGAAATGGTTTCCATTTTAAACCCTAAATGGCTGATATAAGGACTTGGACTTCCAAATTTTATACAATTCAGCATTAATATTAAAACAATTAAACTAATTATTTGACTTTCTGCTGCAATAAAAGCTCTGTGCTCCTCCGATGAAATAAATTATTTTCTGCAGGTTGTGTTGACTGATACACGCTGGTAGTTTGTGAGGCCGACTGAATTATAGTCCATTATTATTAGGTAATTATTCTGTATTTTTCCATTACTTTCATATCCTGTCTTAATCTTCCCTGTGGAGGGGATTTGAAACAGATTCAAGGATAGCCAGTGTGTAATAGCAATTCTGGCATGAAGCCCAGACTAATGAACTTGCCTTTTAAATCTAGAAATGTTTGAGAAAGATATAATCAGGCGTAAGACAATGTGATGCTGAAGTGTGGTGGAGCACCAACTGGCCAATGCTTGCTGTCCATGAGAAGAATTCCATTGTTGAAAGTAGATGTAAAGCCCGATGTTGCTAATAAATATAATTCATAAATATAAAAATGAATCTTAAATCACAGCTCATTTTATTGCAACGTTCCTTTGAATTTTGCACCAAATTAATGGCCTACTTCTGTTTCCTATCTTCCTAAATGGACACGGTCACTGCCATCATTTGGTCACTATAGTTTAGTGGCGACATTGTTTCCTGAGTAACAATGCACTAAAGTCCCCCATTGGTCATAGAGGAAGATAATGATTGGCTCAGAACTCCATTAGAACCTGCACTAATCTCTCAGCCTGGATTAATAAAAGTCTTCATTTGTTGCTGAAAATAAGAGTGGAATTAATATAATGGCCACAGTCCCATTGTATGAGATGGTGGACTAAAATATCAAATGTGAGATACACATAGATTGAGGGTAAATGAAGGAGCAAGATCAAAGGCCGAATGGCCATTTCTCATTCTATGCTTTCCCTTTCTACTCTTAAATTGCTCACCTAGCAAACTAAGAGGCAGGAGTAAAAATAGAAAATGCTGGAAATACACAGCAGATAAGTCAACATCTGGAAAGAGGGAGGTCAAGTTAATGTATCAGTGTAGACCATCGATGTAGATCTAAACCATGAGGCCATGTAGAAAGGCCACCAAACAACTTGGCCACTGTTGTTTATTCTCCTGGTCCTTCCAATTTTCTCCCACCTTTTCCTGAAGGTGCTGGTTAGTGCTAGGGTTCAGTTCCACAGGTGTTGACAGAATCCAGTACCTAACAAGAGCCATTCATGTGTGAGCCTAAGTAACGAGTGTCAACCACTTCAATCATGGTGAGTAGGAGGGATAAACAGCCATCAGAGCCAACCTAGGTCCTTGTCCTTGCCTGGCATTTCCAGCAATTAGGATTAGCAATCATTGGATAACAATTAGGAGTGGGAATCTCTCCCAGCCCAGAAACACTGGGGTTAAAATTTGACTTTGATGGTAGCGCAAAGCAGATAATAGCGAATCGGCAGCCCGTTTTAAACTCCGCCCCATTTTCTTTTCTACATTCACCCCATCTGATTTCCTATTCCACACTTTAACGGAACAGAAAATCGAGCAGGGTGTAAAACGGGCTGCCGCCTCGCTATTGCCCGTTTTGCACTACGACGGACATCGAATTTCACCCCTACTGAGACCGATTGTCACACCTAGATTGCTACTCTGTTTCAGATCAACGAACTCAGCACAGATCAGAGATTGAATCTGGGATTTATTTTTGGTCCGTGTTTGGCTCAGTTTCACACTAGGCAGTGAAACATTTTTATTTCAAATCAAACAGTACACAAAGCATTACAAATGCCTCGCAGTGAGCGTTAAGACATTTAGTCAATCTTGCAATTTAAGTATGTGCGTGCAACTGTAAGATTAAATTGCTGCTGAAAGCTCTCTGCCAGAAATTGCTATACTTTGTGTTGTAGTTTATTTTAGAAAGGAAGTCTTGCAATTATATAGCACCTTCTCATGTAATCAAGCATCCCAAAGCACTTCACACATTGAATTGCTGTTAGAGCCCAGTGACTGACATTAAGGAGGTAAGATCCTACCTCAAACTACTGGATAGCTTCTTCTATCCGTACCTATATTGGAAGAGGAAGGGCAGTGTTTATACAGAGATACATAGATACATAGATACATAGAAGATAGGAGCAGGAGTAGGCCATCCGGCCCTTCGAGCCTGCTCCGCCATTTAATGAGATCATGGCTGATCCTCCAATTCAGTATCCCGTCCCCGCCTTCTCTCCGTAACCCTTAACCCCTTTTGCCTGTAGAAATACATCTAATTCCCTCTTAAATATATTTAATGAGCTGGCGTACACTGCCCTCTGTGGCAATGAGTTCCACAGGTTCACCACCCTCTGAGTGAAGAAATTCCCCCTCATTTCTGTCCTAAATGGTTTAGCCCTTATCCTTAAATTATGTCCTCTAGTTCTGTTCTCACCCGCCAAGGGAAACATTCCTTCTGCATGTAGGGCACTTTGTAGAATTTGTCTGCTTGGCTCAGTTGTTAGCACTCTGAACTCTGAGTTAGGTCGTGGGTTCGAGGCCCACAGCGCAACGTAAGCACATAATCTCGACTGACGTTCCAGTGCAGGACTGAAGAAGTGCTGCATTGTTGGAATGGATAAGAAGTTAAACTGTGACCCTGTTGCCTATTCAGGTGGATATTAAAGATCTATGGCATTGTTTTCAGAGTGCGGGGGGGGGGGGGCAAGTGTACTGGCCAACATTCCTCCCTCAGCCAGAACTACAAAAAAAGGGTTTAACTGGTCATTCATCCAAAGCTGTTTGTGGGATCTTGCTGCACACAATAAGGCTGCTGCACTAGACTACATAAGAGCAGTAAATGCACCTCAAAGTAATTCTGTGGCTGTGAAGCGCTTTCAGATGTTTCTGAGAGACGGTATAATGCACTAAATAAATGCAAGTGTTTCTTACTAAGTGGAAAGGTGCAGCACCACACAGACCAGAAGTCCTAAAAGGATCTTACATTGTGTGAGAGCCATGTTAGTGCCACCAGCTCCCAAACGTGCAGCCAGCTGTAAACCAATTGTAAAGCTGCCGAGACTTGCTAAGACCAGGAGCCCAGAAACCTGATATAAACTATTTTATATTCAGCTTCGCAAAACCCGTCCTCCGGGAACAAGGCAGCACCAAGGCAGGCCACGCGGAACAGAGAAGCAGCTTTAGATTCCATCCCCAGTTTGTGCCCAGCTGCCTGGTTTCAGCCAGGGCTGCAGTCTTCCTCAGCAGCTCCAGAATAAGGAAGGAGGGGGGGGGGGGTAAAAAATCAGCCAAGTACCTGCTCCTGATCATCGTTCAGCGACTCCTGCCGGTCAGTGCATGTGTGCGTGCGGGTCAGGCAAGGAAACGTCAGACTCGGCCGAGATACTCCCACATGTTGGAATAGCCTGACAACACTCACTACCTCGGATCTCCCATGCACAGCGACCTTGGGCAAGGTACAAGAAAGGCTATCAAATGCCGCTGAACTGTACCCCAGCAAGAGCCAGCAGTGGCACCTTTGGTGAAAAGGGATAAGCAAAAACAATTATTTTTTCATAAAATTAGTTCTAGCCACGAATATCTGTTAAACTCAGTTGGTAGCACTCTCGCCTCTGAGTCAGAAGCATGTGGGTTCAAGACCCTCCCCAGAGATTTGAGCACAGCATCTAGGCTGACTCTTCAGTGCTGAGGGGGTGCTGCACTGTCGGAGTTTACAGTCTTTTGGACGAGACGCTCAACCGAGGCCCAGTCTGTCCTCTCAGGTGGACAAAAAAGATCCCATGACACTAGCCAACGAAGAGCAGGGGCTTTCTCCCTGCTGCCCTGACCTACATTTATCTGTTAACCAGCATCACTAAAACAGATGATCTGGTCATTTATCGCTTTGCTGTTTATGGGATCTTGCTGTGCGCAAATTGGATGCTGCATTTCCCCTTTACAACAGTGACTACACTTCAAAAAGTACTTCATTGACTGTGAAGCACTTTTGAATGTCCTTCAGGCATTATATAATTGCAGACAGATCCGTAGTATCCAATGCCAGGCTCTGACAGGCACAGTTGCGAGCATACGATGTGTCATTGCCATTAGCCATTCTTGTCATACGGTTATCAGGAATAACCTTAACACTCCTGAGTTCTGTAACACCGTGCTGTGCTTGGGTTTCTCATTAACATGAAATACTAACTGCCGTCCATAACTCCACCAATCAAGTGCACAAACTGAGGCTTGTGTGACCCCTCTTACGACTTTGTCATTCCTACATTATGAGGTTTTCTTCTCTCCCTAGGTGAACTGCACGCCCCACTGTGCCACACTGTTTATCCCCTATTTACAGAACAAAGCAGGTGATGTCATTGTTATTCAGCTGCGAAGTCTAGGTAACATTAGACAACACATATAGCCACGTGAGAATCTTATAGTCCGTTTAAAATGCAGAACTGCTTCTACCTGAAGTGCTGCTGCTATATGTGTTGGCTCCTGAGGGCCCTAACTCACCTTGATTACAATCCGGGGTGGAAGTCAGAGCGGGTGTGGGTGATTGTATATGCACAGACCTTGGCTCAGTTGGTAGCACCCTCACCTCTGAGTCAGAAGATTGTGGGTCCAAGTCCCACTCCAGAGACTGGAGCACAAAATCTAGGCTGACGCTTCAGTGTCAAGGAGTGCTGCTCTGTCGGAGGTGCCGTCTTTCGGATGAGGCGTTAAACCGAGGCCCCGTCTATCCTCTCAGGTGGATGGAAAATATCCCCTGGTTTAGTTTCAAAGAAGAGCAAGGGAGTTCAACCTAGTGTCCTGGCAAATATTTAATCTTCAACCAACATCACTAAAAAAAACAGATTATCTAGTCATTATCTCATTGCTGTTTGTGGGAGCTTGCTGTGCGCAAATTGTCTGTCGCGTTTCCTAAATTATAACAGCGACTACAAAAGTATTTCATTGGCTTTGGAACATGCAGCTGGCGGCCATTCCTTTTACTGTGGGCCTCTCGGGTCCAGTTTTATGCTGCCAATTCTGGGCACAGCCCCTGCTGTAGAGTTGTCAACTCTGGTTTAACGTATTCCAGGAGGCTTCATCATTTGACCTCCGCACTCCCACCACCCCCCGCCCCACCACCACCACGCTCCTGCCATTGGTCGCCCGACACATCCATCCTCGTGGCACTCTGCCTTCCCACACCAATTGGAAAGCGAATAGACTCTTCGTTACCCAATTGGCCGATTCCTGAATGCCAAGTCGAACAGCCTTTTCCCCATCTCCATAATTTTGATAACTAATAAACAAAAATGTTCAAAGAAAATGGGAAAAAAAACACAATTTTTTTCCATATCCTTATGATTTTTCTCCCCTGTTGCTTGCAGCAGTGTCCGGGAGATGAATCATTAATTCCTGGAGACTCCAGGACACTCCTGGAGTGTTGCCAACTCCCCACCCTGCCGTTTCAGGTCAGGTGAAATACTTTTCCAAGTGTACTGCCCCTGGATAGCGACATCTAAATGCTGCTGTCTAAACAGATCCTGTACAGTTGGTGAATTTTACAATCTGTAGCTGAGAAGCATTCTGTGCAAAAACCGCGTTCAGCTAATTGCTACAAATTCTTAATACTGAGGGAATTCATGGAACAACTCAACCGTTAAACGTGTGCTCTGCGCCTGTGAGTTTGTGACACTTTCAATATGGAGAATTCCAAAGTACTATTGTAACTCAACCAGAACCAGTTGGACAATGTTTGTTGTCAAAGTAGCCAGTGTCATGGCAACAAATTCAGGAATGGGGATGTTAAAAGGGCCGTATAAATTGCTGTGGAAATTGAAGTCACCTTGGCCAATACAAGCATTACTACAAAGAGATATACCCCTGTAATTTAATTGTGATAAGCGCTTTACTGCGAGCTTCTTGCATGTTCTTAAAGAGGCATTGTCTTCGTGAATAAAGCACATTTTTGTTTGGTTTAAGGATAGTAAAGGATCTAGGGAGGCCTTGTATCATTTTTGTCGTGATCCTGTCAAAGGAAAATGACACCAAGTTTAGTACAATTACATTATCACATTGTGTACTTCCAAACCAACAAAAGGAAAATTTGCCAAAAGCTTTTTCCATGAAGGCAGCGCCTCCTTAAATAAATAGGATGTTAGAAGCCAAGCTCAGAAACATGAAACCAAAGCAATTAAAAGTAGTACAAAAGCAAAATACTGCGGATGCTGGAAATCTGAAATCAAAACAGAAAATCCTGGAAGTACTCAGCAGGTCAGGCAGCATCCGTGGAGAGAGAAACAGAGTCAACGTTTCAGGTCGATGACCCTTCGTCAGAACTGGAAAAAGCTGGAGATGGAACAGGTTTTTAAGCAAGTGCAGGGGCAGGGAAAGGGGGGAGGGGAGGAAAGAACAAAAGGGAAGGTCTGTGATAGGGTGGAAGGCAGGAGAGATTAAGAGACAAAAGGGATGATGGTGCAAGGTTTCTTTTGTTTCTTAACTTGTCCTATTACCATCTCCTTTTACTTTGCACCATCATCCCTTTTGTCTCTTAATCTCTCCTGCCTTCCACCCTATCACAGACCTTCCCTTTTGTTCTTTCCTCCCCTCCCCCCTTTCCCTGCCCCTGCACTTGCTTAAAAACCTGTTCCATCTCCAGCTTTTTCCAGTTCTGATGAAGGGTCATCGACCTGATACGTTAACTCTGTTTCTCTCTCCACAGATGCTGCCTGACCTGCTGAGTACTTCCAGGATTTTCTGCAATTAAAAGTAGCTTTGACTAGGTTGCCAAGAAAACTTATCCAAAATTGGGCCATTATAATACAGTATAAAGGTGGCAGAATGGTGCACAGCAGGTCGGGGGTAGCACTGTAACCAACTCATTGCACAGTGGAGTACCAGGACATGGGCTCCGGCCTTTGATTCATCTCACAGGAGCATCCAGTATCAGTTAGGCCATCTGAGGGAGGTGCTGTGTTTCCCATACAGGGAGAGAAAGAAGTAGGTCACCTTGCTGCAGTGCCACTTCCACACCATTGGCAACCGATTCCTGCAGTAACAACAGGGAGCATAACCTGTGATCTACGCGGTTGCCTCAAAATAACAAATGTGCCTCTTGGCAATTTTCTTTGCACCCTGTATTTTGAGGCGTTTTGCTTTGCCTCATTTCTTGATGTGTGCGATACTCGATCATTTCATTGTTCAAGCCTCAATAATTTTTGTTGATAAACTTCAAATTACTTTGGTGGCAAGCCCCCTCCTCACTTACTGGCAACTATTGTGGGCTGACAGACATTGTCAGGCCACCGAACACCTCCAGCTGTGAGTAGAGGTGCAGTAAGCAGACATCTAGCTGTCTGCAATGTCATTGTAATGTACCGCAGTGCTACATTATAACCTCAAAAGTACCATCGTTCGCAGCAGATTACCCATCTTTCAGGAGAACAGCAACCACGACACCACACAACCCTGCCACGGCAACCTCTGCAAGACATGCCAAATCATGGACACAGATACCATCATCACACGTGAGGACACTACCCACCAGGTACATGGTACATACTCATGTGACTCGGCCAACGTTGTCTACCTGATACGTTGCAGTAAAGGATGCTCCAGAGCATGGTACATCGGCGAGACCATGCAGACACTGAGACAACGTATGAACGGACACCGCGCAACAATCGCCAGGCAGGAGGGTTGCCTCCCAGTCGGGGAACACTTCAGCAGTCAGGGGCATTCAGCCTCGGATCTGCGGGTAAGCGTTCTCCAAGGCGGCCTTCGGGATACACGACAGCGCAAAATCATAGAGCAGAAACTGATAGCCAAGTTCCGCACTCTTAAGGATGGCCTCAATCGCGATATCAGGTTCATGTCACGATACAGAACGTGACTTGACATCATGGCCGGTCTTTCCAGGTTTTGTTTTAAAAAGACTAATGGAGAGGATATGCAGCCAGCAGGTGTTTTGACACGTTGGACCCCCTGGGACACATCTCATTGTCTTGGCTGTGCTCTTAGTGTGTCTTTGATGTAGGGAAAGATTTGAATAGATTTTTTCTGTGTTTATATTGTGAATTCTGGGAGATTCTCTCACAGCTACCTTACCTGAAGAAGGAGCGAACAGCTCCGAAAGCTTGTAAAATTAAATAAATCTGTTGGACTATAACCTGGTGTTGTGCGACTTCTGATTTTTCTACATTATAGTGGTATTGCAATCTCAAAATGTCATTGACAATAAACAAAATTGCAGGCTCAGCGAGGCAATGTCAAGAGGCCCCAACCGTTGTGCCTAAAGGCAAAGCTGTATGTTACTTCCACATACAGCGCAAAGCAATGCAATGCAAAAGAACGTTTGCCGTTGCCGTTGGTACTTCATTGCAAGATACAGCGTTTGCAGTGTCTAAGCCTCGCTGTTGAGACCACAGTTCAGCCCTGGCCCACTGTCACACCTGGCAGCACGCACAGCAAACGGCTTCAGAAGAACAATCCACAGCAGTTTTCAATCCCGTGGTTTTCACACTTTGATATTTGAATTCTCTCCAAACAAGAAGCTGGAACAAGAAGTGTAGTGTAGTGTGCAGTGCAGTAACCGGATTTCCCCTTCTATGCAGATACATAAGAGCTTGAGTACAAAGGCAAGGACAAATCTACTTTTGAATGCTTTGACCTGGTGTACAGCCAGTTTAGCACCTCACAAATATATGAGTCAGATAGATTGAATACCATCTTAAATCAGATCTGGATTTCCAGTATTCCTCATCAGCTACAAAGTAAGAAAGATAAATTCATGTATTTAAACTGATTTTCTTTCTTTTTACTGGTTCCTTATGACCAAACTCTCAAAGAATTATCCGTCTTTCCTTTGGCACCACAAGAAAGCATTATGGGATGACCGACAATCATACGTATGCAGCAACATTTGCGAACACTGGTTCATTTGCGGGGTGGGGGAGGGTAATCCTGCGGTTCCTACCATCGCATCAAGAGTGGATTAATTGGCCACATTGGCTACATGGGAGAGTCCAAAAAAAGCAAGGGAGATCAAACATCTTACAGTGCTCCCACCAACCTGGTGAGATGCTGAGAGAACCCATTCTCCTGTTATTTTCTTCTTCCAGGACTTCCTTTGATTCGTATCATCAATTTTTCAACATCATTACAGATAGCTTTGGGATTCTTGCCATTTGGTTCAAAAATTCTGGCAGCTAGTCAGGATGTTGGATAATTACATGGGATTACATAGGATAAGGCACAGAAGCAGGCCATTCGGCCCAACTAGTCCATGTCAGTGTTTATGCTCCACTCGAGCCTCCTCCCATCTTTCCTCATCTAACTCTATCAGCATAACCTCTATTCACTTCTCCCTCATATACCTATCTAGCTTCCCCTTAAATGCATCTATACTATTCACCTCAACTACTCCCTGTGGTAGCGAGTTCCACATTCTCATCGCTCTTTGGGTAAAGAAGTTTCTTCTGAATTCCCAATTTGATTTCTTGGTGACTATCTTATATTGATGGCCTCTAGTTTTACTCTTCCCCACCAGTGGAAACAGTCTTTCTGGCTGGAATTTTACCGGCGTTCAGAGGGTGGGTTTGGAGGCGGGTCCGCTGACAAAATCACAAAGATTGACAGCGGGTCGGTATCCTGCTGTCAACCCGCCTCCATGTCAGTTTCCCAAGTGTCAGGTCTGTCAGCCCTGAACAGACCCAACACCAAGCGGCGGGTCAGCCGATTTAGATACTTAAAAGCTTGTTAAAAGGTACTTAAGCAGCATTTTCCCATGTACTTACCATTTTCCCAGCTTTTTCACGCGGTTCCCGGCACGCGAGGATCACGTCAGGTAAGTGTGTCGGGTTCTCAATGACTCTCCATTCCTCTGAATAGTTGGCAGCTGCAAAAGTGGTATAAAAGCTGCCATTTCACAGCTGTTCACTTTCCAATGTTAGAAGCTGAAGCCTTCGGGATTTGGAATACACTTTTCAACTTTATGCAGTTTGGAAGTGTTTAGAGTAAACTCTCTATTCACTGTCACCTCCTTGGAGCAAGCTCTCACCATTGACAGATCGCTTCTGTTATCTCAACTTCAGCTGCCATCAATTCCAGTAGCATCGGTATACTTGAAAAAATCTCACCTTGGTCCTCAGAATCCCACCACGATCAGCCCCAACACCAACATCACCAGGCACACCAGCATCACCAACAACAACACCAACCTGCTCCACAATCACCTGATGCTGCACAGGACAGGGCATCAGAACCTGACCACATTGCTGCCCGGGAGGCCAGGGATGGCCTCACCATGGCCAGATTTACTTCACTTGACTCTGTACACCCTGGCTGCCACATGATACGCCAGGTTGGCTCCACCCCACACCAGCACCATAAAGCATCCCTACAATTCCCAAGCCATTCCTTTCATACTCATCACCATTGCAGGGGGTAACATTATGTCTCACCATTCACTGCAACTCACTAAGCCACTTCTAAAGGTGCACACAAATCAGTCCAAAAAGGCAAAGTGTGGAAACATGAACATTGGCAAAAACACCCAAGTGCCTACCATTGTGTGTTGTTAATTGGTATGATTGGACAAGGATGAGGGTGAGTGTGAAGGGTGGCTAGTGAGATGGGGATGTGATGATGTAGATAGAGGGAGAGATGGGTGGAGGTGCAAGGTAAGTTGGTGTGAGTAAGGATGTGCAGGAGTAGGGAAGGGAAGGCAAAGTAATGAGGATGTGATGAGTGGCACAGCAGGATTAGGTTGAGTGTGGCTTTGCAGTAATGTTTCCTGATCTACTGAGATCATTGAAAGGCTTGCGCCACTGTAGCCTGGTCCTCCTGATGACATCCCTGCTTGTACCCTCCTGTGCAATGTGCAACCAGGCTGCGTTGGTGTCCTGGAGAGGTCTCTTCCGCCCATGGGAAGGGAAGAGAACCTCCCTGCATACTGTGACTCCCTCCATAAGCACATGGAGGGAGTCATGGGAGAGCTTGGGTGCAGCCGTGCACCTTTGTGCAGTGCTTGTCAGTGTTTTCAGCACCTCAATGCTGTAGAACACTGACAGCACAACTGTTAAAATGAATGTGGACATGATCCCTTTAAGGAAACCGGCTGATGACGCGTCATCAAATGACATCATCAGACCCACTTCTTTTTAATTGACCAGGAACCTCGCAGGGCGGGCTTAACAAGCCCAATCAACGGAAAATTCTTCTCAGAGCGGGATGAAGCCAGGAACGGGATCGCAACCTGCCACTTACCTCAGCCGCACTGAGCCCACCTCGGTAGGCGAAATCACAGCCTCTATATCTACTCTATCAAAACCTTTCATAATTTTAAAGACCTCTATTAGGTCACCCCTCAGCCTTCTCTTTTCAAGAGAAGAAAGACCCAGCCTGTTCATCCTTTCCTGATAGGTATAACCTCACAGCTCTGGTATCATCCTTGTAAATTCTTTTTGCACCGCTATATCCTTTTTATAATATGGCGACCAGAACTGCACACAGTACTCCAAGTGTGATCTAATCAAGGTTCAATACAAGTTTAGCATAATTTCTCTAACTTTTCAATTCTATCCCTCTCGAAATAAACCCTAGTGCCTGGTTTGCTTTTGTTATGGCCTTATTGACCTACATTGCAACTTTAGTGATTTGTGTGTTTGTACTCCCAGGTCCCTTTGCTCTTCTACCCCATTTAGATATTTTCCAAGTAATAAGTGGCCTCCTTGTTTTTCTTACCAAAATGTAATACTTCACACTTATCTATGTTGAAATTCATTTGCCAATTATATGCCCATTCTTCAAGTTTATTAATGTCTTCTTGTATTTTATTGCAGTCCTCTTCAGTGTTGACTAGCCCTCCCATTTGATGTTGTCCCATCAATTTAGAAATTATGTTTTTGATTCCAAAGTCTAAATCATTAATATAAATTGTGACCAGCAGTGGTCCCAGCACTGATCCTTGTGGGACCCCACTTCCCACCTTCTGCCATACTGAATAGCTACCCTTTACCCCTACTCTCTGCTTTCTGTCTTTCAGCCAGCTAGGTATTCATTCTGCTAATTGTCCCCTGACTCCACATTATCTGACCTTGTTCTTTAGTCTATTGTGTGGTACCTTATTGAAGGCCTTTTGAAAATCTAGACATATTACATCTACTCCATTACCCTTGTCTACTCTCTCTGTTGCCTCTTCAAAGCATTTAATGAGGTTGACCAAGTAAGACTTTCCCTTTTAAAATCCATGCTGACTATTCATTATTATATTTTTGGTTTCTAGATTTTTTTCTATTTTCTCCTTTAGTAGGGATTCCATTATTTTTCCTGCTACCGATGTTAAGCTGACTGGTCTATAGTATTCTGGACATGTTCTATCTCCCTTCTTAAATATAGTTATAATGTTAGCTATCTGCCATTCCTCTGGCACTACACCTTTTTTAATGAATTATTAAATATATGTAGTAATGGCTCTACTATCTCTTCCCTAGATTCTTTTAAGATGTGTGGATGCAATCCATCTGGACCAAGGGTTTTATCCTCTTTGAGTTTGATTAGTTTATGTAATATTTCTCCTCTTTTTATTTTAAATATGGTTATATAATTTCTAATCTCATCTTCCGATGTCGTGGCCACCTGATCCGTCTCCCTGGTAAATACTGAAGCAAAGTAATTATTTAATATTTCTGCCATTTCACTATCGCTGCCTGTGATTTTATCCTGTCCATCCCTTAGTGGCCCTATTCCTATCCTGACTCCTTTTTTTACTTGTATGCCTGTAGAATATTTTACCATTTTGTTTTATGTTCTTTGATAATTTAATTTCATAGTTCCTCTTTGCCTTCCTAATTGTTTTTTTGACTTCTCTCCTAGTCTCTTCGTATTCTCCCTTCTCATGCTCTTCTCTGCTGTCCATGTACTTAGTGTATGCCTCTTTCTTTACCCTCAGTTTTTCCCTTATGTCTTTATTCATCCATGGTGTCTCATTAGTATTTAGTTTGTTCTTATCTTTTAGCAGAATATATTTCTCCTGGGCTCTGTTTTAAATGTTTCCCATTGCTGTTCTACATTATTGAATGCCAATATTGATGTTCATTTTATTTTTCCAAGTTCAATTCTCAGCCCCTCAAAATCAGCTTTTCTCCAATTTATTATCCTAGCCTTCGTCATGCTTATGTCCTTCTCAATTATCTTAAAGCGCATTAGATTATGGTCACTATTGCCTAGATGTTCCCCTACTTTTACTTCTCTTATCTGCTCTGCTTCGTTACCCATTACCAGATCCAGTAGCGAATCCTCCCTTGTTGGGCTTCTTATAAATGGGTTAGAAAGGAGTCCTGTACACATTTCCCTTATTCCCCTTTGCCTACCTCTTCTGGCCAATTAATTTCGGGGTTGCAGGAAATGGAGGCTCCAGTCTATCTCATTTTCAAATGCCTAATGTATCTTATCCACTCTAGAACTACCCCGTCAACCTCACCTCCCCTTAAAATACCTTTTCTCACCCTGTCAGTACTCCCCAGTCGATCTCACACTGTTCAGTACTCCCCAGTCGATCTCACTCTGTTCAGTACTCCCCAGTCGATCTCATTTTCCTGTGAGCTGCTTATAATAGAAGTTAATTTTACTTCACCCTGCCCAATGGACTGTTCTATCTTGCCTGCCTGATTTACACTGTAATTGCTGGCCACCATTTGAACTGTTCACTGCAGTTAGGTGGCTGAGGCGGCTGTTGGAAGCAGGCAAGAGCCTCATGAAATAAAGCGAAACTGGGTCCTATTAAGTCAGTAGGACCCCGATTCCATTTTACGCCAGCCTGAGTGGGGGATGAGTCGTGGCTGTCCTGCCAGGTGGAGGGATGTCAGAAGTTGTCGGGAAGGATGAAGAGGCCCTTCAAGGTAAGTGAAAAACTTGCCTCTGTGGGGCCAGGAGGTTTAGAAGTGTTCCTCCAGGCCCCACAAGGAAAGTTGCGGCCTGTCCTGGCCTGGACTCCTCCCCCCCTACTTCCCTCCCCCGAGACCATGCCCAAACTCCCTCCCAGTGAGTCTCCCTTTGGTGCCGTCAACAATGCAGTTGAGGCCCAGGAGTTATCATTCCCCAGGCCTCAAACCTAGGCCTGCGAGTGTGTTTTCCACTAGCCCACTAGCTCCGACCATCCAAAACCCTCTGGGGGTTAAAATTGAGCCCTGTGTCTGCAAGAAAAAGCCTTCCTGTTAGAACATAAGAACATAAGAAATAGGAGCAGGAGTAGGCCAATTGGCCCCTCGAGCCTGCTCCGCCATTCAATAAGATCATGGCTGATCTGATCCTAACCGCCTATCTACTATCACAGAACCATCTCCTGAACCTAACAGAATTGGACACACGAAATAGGAGCAGAAATCAGGCTACACGGCCCCTGGGCCCGCTCCACTACCCACAGGGCCATGACCGATCCGAACCTAGACTCATGTCCAAATTCCTGCCCGCTCCCCGTAACCCTTAATTCCCTTTACTTCTAGGAAACTGTCTATTTCTGTTTTAAATTTATGTAATGATGTAGCTTCTACAGCTTTTTGGGGCAGCATATTCCATGGACCTACCACCCTCTGAGTGAAGTAGTTCCTTCTCATCTCAGTTTTGAAAGAGCAGCCGCTTATTCTAAGACTATGCCCCCTAGTTCTAGTTTCACCCATCATCGGGAACATCCTCCCCGCATCCACCCGATCCAACCCCTTCACAATCTTATATGTTTCAATAAGATCGCCTCTCATTCTTCTGAACT
This sequence comes from Squalus acanthias, assembly GCA_030390025.1. NCBI lineage: Eukaryota > Metazoa > Chordata > Chondrichthyes > Squaliformes > Squalidae > Squalus > Squalus acanthias. The sequence continues at coordinate 40,717,994 of CM059441.1, read as the reverse complement.
CCAATGAGTAGAGTCCCAATCTACCCAACCTCTCCTCATATGTCCCTCCCCTCATCCCCGGGATTAACCGAGTGTACCTTCTTTGTACTGACTCGAGAGCAAGTATGTCTTTTCTTAAGTATGGACACCAAAACTGTATGCAGTATTCCAGGTGCGGTCTCACCAATACCTTGTACAACTGAAGCAATACCTCCCTATTTTTATATTCTATCCCCTTAGCAATGAAAGCCAACATTCCATTGGCCTTCTTAATCACTTGCTGCACCTGCATACTAACCTTTTGAGTTTCGTGCACCAGGACCCCCAGATCCCTTTGTACTTCAGTACTTTCCAGTTTCTTGCCATTTAGATAATAACTTGCTCTACTATTTTTCCTGCCAAAGTGCATAACCTCACACTTTCCAGTATTGTATTCCATCTGCCAAATCTCTGCCCACTTACTTAGCCTGTCTATGTCCCCTTGCGGATTTTTTATGTCCTCCTCACTCACTACTTTCCCTCCCATCTTAGTATCATCTGCAAACTTTGATATGTTACACTCGGTCCCCTCCTCCAAATCGTTAATATAGATTGTAAAGAGTTGGGGACCCAGCACTGACCCCTGCGGAACACCACTAGTTACTGATTGCCAGTCTGAGAATGAACCATTTATCCCAACTCTCTGCCTTCTGTTAGATAGCCAATCCTCTATCCATGCCAGAATATTACCCCCAATCCTGTGATGTTTTATTTTAAGCAATAATCTTGTGTGGCACCTTGTCAAATGCCTTTTGGAAGTCTAAATACACCACATCCACTGGTTCCCCTTTATCCACCCTGTGTGTTACTTCCTCAAAGAACTCCAGCAAATTTGTCAAACATGACTTCCCCTTCATAAAACCATGCTGACTTTGTCCTATTAAATTATGATTATCTAAATGTCCCGTTACTGTCTCCTTAATAATGGACTCCAAAATTTTACCTACCACAGATATTAGGCTAACCGGTCTATAGTTTCCAGCCTTCTGTCTACTGCCCTTTTTAAATAAGGGTGTTACATTAGCAGTTTTCCAGTCTGCCGGGATCTTTGCTGAGTCCAGGGAGTTTTGGAAAATTATTACCAATGCATCCACAATCCCTACCGCCACTTCCCTCAAGACCCTAGGATGTAAGCCATCAGGTCCAGGTGATTTATCCGCCTTGAGTCCCATTATTTTACCGAGTACCACTTCCTTAGTGATTTTGATCGTGTTTAGCTCCTCCCCCCCCTATAGCCCCCTGTTTGTCCAGTGTTGGGATATTCTTAGTGTCCTCTACTGTAAAGACTGATACAAAATATTCATTCAGTGTATTTGCCATCTCCATATTTCCCACCATTAATTTCACGGTCTCATCCTCTAAGGGACCAACATTTACTTTAGCCACCCTTTTTCTTTTTATATAACTATAAAAACTCTTACTATCTGTTTTTATATTTTTTGCTAATTTACTTTCATAATCTATCTTCCCTTTCTTAATCAATCTTTTTGTTATTTTTTGCTGTCTTTTAAAGTTTTCCCAATCCTCTATCCTCCCACTAGATTTTGCTACCTTATAACCCCTTGTTTTTAGTCGAATATTATCCTTAATTTCTTTACTTAGCCATGGATGACTGTCTTTTCTTTTACACCCTTTTCTTCTCAGTGGAATATATATTTTTTGGAAGTTGTAAAATAACTCCTTAAATGTACACCACTGATCATGTATCGTCTTACCCTTTAATCTATTTTCCCAATCCACTCTACTCAATTCTGCTCGCATATCTTCATAGTCTCCTTTATTCAAGCTTAGCACGCTTATTTGAGATCCAACCTTCTCACCCTCTAATTGAATATGGAATTCAACCATGTTATGGTCACTCATTCCAAGGGGATCCTTTACTAGGACATTTTTAATTAATCCTGTCTCGTTACACAGGACCAGATCTAAGGTTGCTTGCCCCCTGGTCGGTTCAGTTACATACTGCTCAAGAAACCCATCCCTAATACACTCAATGAACTCATCTTCAAGGCAGCCCTGCCAATTTGATTTGTCCAATTAATATGATAGTTAAAATCCCCCATAATTAAAGATGTTCCCTTATTACAAGCCTCAACTATTTCCCGATTGATACTCGGTCCAACAGAGTTGCAACTGTTCGGAGGCCTATAGACTATGCCCACTAGTGTTTTTTTCCCCTTATTATTCCTTATCTCCACCCAAACTGTTTCATTATCCTGATCTTTTGACCCAATATCATTTCTCTGTATTACAGTGATTCCTTCCCTTATTAACATAGCCACCCCACCTCCCCTTCCTTCCTGCCTGTCCTTCCTGATCGTTAAATAACCTGGTATGTTTAATTCCCAGGCATTGTCACCCTGCAGCCATGTTTCTGTAATGGCCACAAGATCATACCCATATGTAGTTATTTGTGCCATTAACTCATCTATTTTGTTACGAATGCTACGTGCATTCAGATAGAGAACTTTCAAATATGTTTTGTGACACTTAGTTCCTGCTTTTGCCCTTTTTATTACTTTACCTTTTACTCCATACCTTCTGCCCCTTCCTGACACACTGGTTTTTAATTTCCCCACTGCTACCTAAGTCTATGACCTTCTCTGTTGTCATTTTTATTATTTGCTCTCTAGGAACCTCCCCCCCACTAGTTAGTTTAAAGCCCTCTCTACAACCCTAGTTATATGATCCACCAGGACTCTAGTCCCAGCACTGGCCAAGTGAAGCCCGTCCCAACGGAACAGCTCCCTCCTGCCCCAGTAATGGTGCCAGTGTCCCAGTTTTATTACAAGGACCAGCCAGTCCTTCTGTGGTAGCCAGAAGTGTGGACCTGTGAGAGATCCACTCAACTGTAATGTTGGCATTATATATAAACTGAAGAAGAGCGCAACTTGCAACACGTCCTTCAAAAAATCATTCACTGTATCTTAACACAGCTACTAACGTGGAATTTACAGATATTGTTGGAACTCCCAGAGGAATAACACAGCAATTCATATTAGATACAAAAGCAAAATACTGCGGATGCTGGAAATCTGAAATAAAAACAGAAAATGCAGGAAATACTCAGCAGGTCAGGCAGCATCTGTAGAGAGAAACAAAGTTAACGTTTCAGGTCGATGACCCTTCGTCAGAACTGGAAAAAGCTGGAGATGGAACAGGCTTTTAAGCAAGTGTAGGGGCAGGGAAAGGGGGAGGGGAGGAAAGAACAAAAGGGAAGATCTGTGATAGGATGGAAGGCAGGAGAGATTAAGAGACATTAAGAGATGGTGCAAGGCAAAAGGAGATGGTAATGGGACAAGTTAAGAAACAAAAGATGGCCCTAGATGAAGTGTAAATGGCACTGGCAGAATGAAAGACAGCTGCCATGTGGGAGAGAGAAAAAAATATATAAAATAAATTAAGTGCACCATCTCTTTTCCATGGACTTCAATTTCACCACCATTATCTTCATAAGAAAGTGTTTGAGGAGCGAGAAACATTAGATGAGGCGAGCATCAGTTGCATCAGTATAGCATCATGTGTGAGGAGTTACTTTGCTGTGATTTTAGAAGTAACATACAATCACATGGCCAGAGAGAGAGAGAGTAATATTCTCTCTAATCTGCATCAACAAATCACCTTAACTCCAGAACATCAACAATAACAACTTGCATTTATGTAGCGCCTTTGACATAGTACAACATCCCAAGGCGCTTCACAGGAGCGTAATCAGACAAAAACTGACACCAAGCAGGAAGGAATGATTCTCTCCATCAGGACACCATGTAAAGAGAGATACTCTCTATCAGGACATCATGTAAAGAGAGAGTCTCTCTATCAGGACATCATGTAAAGAGAGAGTCTCTCTATCAAGACACCATGTAAAGAGAGAGTCTCTCTATCAGGAGCATGCACAGAGAGAGTCTCTCTATCAGGACACCATGTAAAGAGAGAGTCTCTCTATCAGGAGCATGCATACAGAGAATCTCTCTATCAGGAGCATGCATAGAGAGAGTCTCTCTATCAGGACACCATGTAAAGAGAGAGTCTCTCTATCAGGAGCATGCATAGAGAGAGTCTCTCTATCAAGACACCATGTAAAGAGAGAGTCTCTCTATCAGGAGCATGCACAGCGGCCAGCTGCTGCCAGCGGCCCATTCGTCCCCAGTGCATCACCCTGTGTAGATCCCACTACTATACTAGCCTGTAAAGAATGCGTAGTGCCAGTATCTGAGTTGGTGTCTGCGGGTGAGACATGCAGAGACACGGTAGGGTGTTCTTCCTCCTCCTCTTCTCCCGCCTCGCTCTCTATGGTGCCCTCAGGGACAGGCTGCTCAGGTGCTTGCTGATTATCTGAAAGCATAAAGGCACAAGAGTCGGGTTAAGGTGAGGGGAGGGGGGCAGGAAGGGAGAAAGGTATGCATACAGCATGATTAGCTGGAAAGTGCGAAACGCTTGAGGGTGAGGGGGAAGTGGGATGTGAGAAGCAGGAGTAGGGATGAACATACCATTGTTGTCCCCAAAGGGGTCAACATCGTCGGTGGTCACGGCGCCCAATACCTGTCGTCCAATAATGTAGAGCACTCGATCCTCCAGCGCAGACAGTGGTTGGGTGTTGGCTTGTCCCCCACCTGTGCGCTCCTATTCCCTCCTGTTGTGAGCCACCTTGGCCTGCAAGAGAAAGGAAAGTGTGTGAGTGAGTGTGGAGCAATGTGTTTGGGTGAGGTGCCTGCCATAGTTGAATAGCTGTCATTGTGTGCAAGGTGTGAGATGTGGGTGTAAGTGTTGGTAGGTAGAGATTGTTGGTGGGTGAGTGCTGGGGGTGTGGTGCTTTGGGCAGTGTGTGAAGATTGTGGTACAGATGGTGGTATGTAGCATTTGTTGAAGCATTCACTTACCCTGACCACCCGAGTGAGGTTGTTAAATTTCTTCCTGCACTGTGTGTGGGTCCTGGGGACCACAGTGCTGCCCGAGAGGTGCTGCGCTACCTCCCTCCACATGGTGCGGAAGACTTGTGGTGAGGGCCTCCTGTCACTTGCCAGGTGGAGCACCGCCCGCCGTCTCTCCACAGCGAAAATCAACGCCTCCAATGCTTCATCAGAGAATCTGCGGGCTCTCTCCCTGGGGTGTTGATCTGCCATGAGCACACCTGGTTCCTTCTCCTTGTTCTGCTTGCTGAGGCAGCCAACAATGCTGAGAATGAGGGGCTGCAGCATCAATGAACCTCCCCTTTAAGTAGTGAAAAAAGCCTGTGGCAATGATGAGTTGCGATTAGACTGCACCTGATATTGGTCCACCCTTTAAGTCTAATGCCAATGAGCTTGGGTTTTAAGACTTGATTTAGGACTCCAATCATTTTATTGAGCAGTGAGCATGAATTTTTCGTGCAGTCTAAAGCATTTGCACCTGGCACTAATTCTCCAACTTTTCTACTAATACCGCCCACTCCTGGGCTATAATGAATTTCTATCCCTCTTAGAGTCTCTCTGTCAGGACCATGCACAGAGAGAGGGCTGGATTTTGATACTGGGGACGTGATGGAGTCGGGACTCCCACTTTTTGGGTTGTAGTCCCGCCTCCATCGACTTGTGGCCAACCCATTGTATTTTCACTTGATTGACCTTGTTGAGCCCGCCCAGCGAGCTCAGCAGGCCAATTAAGGGCCACCCGGCAACAGGTGACGTCACAGATTGACATTTCATCTGTCAAGAGCTTTTGACAAATGAAATATCAGCGTTTGACAGCTCTGTGAAGCTGTCAAACACTGACAATTTGTCTTCTAACTTGAGTCCTTCCTCTCAGGCTGAGTTAGAAATCATTCCAGCACAGAAAACAGAGGCTGAAACTTTTGACAGCACCACGGCCTTTCTGCTTTCTGTGCCGGTGAGATTTCTGACTCCCGAGACCTGAAGGGCTGACACCTGCAGGAGGAAGTTAAGGTAAGTAAAACTTTTTCCTACACTTTGCACTTACCTTACACACTTACCTCTGCACACATGCACCCATCACTCACCTGCCCACCGGACATATCGACCCCTCCAACCCCTGCAGACCCACGGTCCGCCCCGATAACTTGGCGTGGTTGGGACCTGTCGGGAAGCCCACATTTCACGAATCAAAATAGGGATTAGGCAAAAAACTGCCTGTTAACTACCTGTTAACAGGCAGTTAATTGTCACTAATCCCCTTCCCGCCTCGGGGAGGCGGGTCCGAGCACAGGTTGGGTACCCGCCTCCAGCGAAACTGGCATGGAGGCGGGTTGGGGGCGGGATGGGTTCGGGACCCCCGAATCTGCAACTTTAAACCCCCCCCCCCCACGCCTCCAAACCCGCCTCCACGAGTCAATGAAAATCCAGCCCACAGTCTCTCTATCAGGACACCAAGTAAAGAGAGAGTCTCTCTATTGGGGCACAATGTAAAGATTGTCATGGAGTTATTATTTTATATCTATTCTAAAGGCACTTGTGGTATCTCCGGGTCTCTCAGCAGCCCCATGACCAGCATCTGCTAAATAAAGCACAATGCTTCGCTGCTGCAGATGCAAATAATGCTCAGCGAGTGTCAGCATTCAAATGTTGTGTATGCAAAGTCAGGGTAACAATGTTCTCAATGACACTGCAGCTCGAAAAAAGCTTTTACACCTGAAACGTCAGCTGTCTCTTGTTTTCCCAATGGATGCTGCCTGACCTGATGACTCTCTCCAGCGGTTTCTTGTTGAAGTTACTTTCTGTCCAGGCCCACACTTTGTCCTCCCTTATAGGGGTTACAGTGGGCACATTCACCACAGTACTCCGTCAATATTGCATCGGTAGCTGCCAGCAAGGGCACTTGAGTGCCCTGGATTGACTCTCACTTCTCAAAAAGGATATCTAGAGAGTCAAGGATTTCTTGGGTTATAAATAGATTTGTGAAGGTTTGCTCTACTTGGTATATTTCGCAGCGCCATAAATGTATTTGTGAAAGTTAGCTCCGTCTAGAGTCTTTTCACAACATGTTTACAAATCTGTTAGAAATATTGAACGGATGAAACCTTCACTAACAAAATTATGACGTTCCTACATGCAGCAACCAGAGGAATATTTCCCCCCCTAGTCTGTAACATGTAGACTGTTGCCTGCTGACAACACAGAGTGCAACTGATACAGCGAATGAAACACAAAGGGCTGGATTTTCATTGACCCGTGGAGGCGGGTTTGGAGGCGTGGGGGGGGGGGGGTTAAAGTTGCAGATTCGGGAGTCCCGAACCCATCCCGCCCCAACCCGCCTCCATGCCAGTTTCGCTGGAGGCGGGTACCCGACCTGTGCTGGGACCCGCCTCCCCGAGGCGGGAAGGGGATTAGTGGCAATAAACTGCCTGTTAACAGGTAGTTAACAGGCAGTTTTTTGCCTAATCCCTATTTTGATTCGTGAAGGGTGGGCTTCCCGACAGGTCCCAACCACGCCAAGTTAGCGAGGCGGACCGTGGGTCTGCAGGGGTTGGAGGAGTCGATATGTCCGGTGGGCAGGTGAGTGATGAGTGCATGTGTGCAGAGGTAAGTGTGTAAGGTAAGTGTAAAGTGTGGGAAAAAGTTTTACTTACCTTAACTTCCTCCTGCAGGTGTCAGCCCTTCAGGTCTCGGGAGTCAGAAATCTCACCGGCACAGAAAGCAGTAAAGTCGTTGAGCTGTCAAAAACTGCAGCCTCTGTTTTCTGTGCTGGAATGATTTCTAACTCAGCCTGAGAGGAAGGACTCAAGTTAGAAGACAGATTGTCAGTGTTTGACAGCTTCACAGAGCTGTCAAACGCTGATATTTCATCTGTCAAAAGCTCTTGACAGATGAAATGTCAATCTGTGACATCACCTGTTGCCGGGTGGTCCTTAATTGGTCTGCTGAGCTCGCTGGGCGGGCTCAACAAGGTCAATCAAGTGAAAATACAGTGGGTTGGCCACAAGTCGATGGAGGCGGGACTACAACCCAAAAAGTGGGAGTCCCGCCTCCATCCCGACCCCAGTATCAAAATCCAGCCCAAAGGGATTTCCGCAGTGACTCCCCGATATCCTGCTGTAATTTCGGCGGAAGATCGACAGAAACTCCAGAGAATTGGCGTAAATGGCCATTTGCGCCACTTCTCCCGGGTTTTCGCCGATCTCCCACCAAAATTATGGCAGGAGATCGGAAGAATCCTCATGGGAATTCCCGAAAACAACGTTTTCTCAGGACGGACATTCACACGCACTCTCGGTCACTTCTGTGCCCTTTCGGGCAATAGTTTACTGTTAGAACTTTCAACTCCACTCTCAATCTTCGGAGTGGTATAATGCTAACAATCTCACTCTGTGAATGCAAATCTGCTATTTTTCGAAGAAGAGTAGCAGAGTTATCCTCGGTGTTCTGGTCAATATTTATCCCTCGGCCGACATTACTAAAGCAGATAATTTGGTCATTATCTCATTGCTGTTTGTGGGAGATTGCTGTGTACAAATTGGCTGCCGCATTTCCTACATTACAACAGTGACTACACTTCAAAAAGTACTTCATTGGCTGTAAAGCGCTTTGGGACAACCTGTGGTCATGAAAGGCGCTATATAATTGCAAGTCTTTCTTTCTTTTTAATTAATTAAAATGCACTGTTCTTGTGTGGTACTGAGCCAACAGAACAAGAAGGCCCAGACACATACTCCTGATTTAACTGATGTCAGTCGGACTGCTACAATTGGCCTCAGAGCCCGTCAGATAGGAAACAATCTGTCAGAGGTCCTGTACCTGATCATTATCCAGTGACCAGGAGAAAGTCACTGCCCCAAAGGGTAGCTATTCACAGTGGCAGAGGTGGGTAGTGGTGTTCCACAAGGATCAGTGCTGGGACCACTGTTGTTCACAATTTACATTAACGATTTAGACTTTGGAATCAAATCCACAATTTCTAAATTCGAGGTTGACACCAAATTGGGGGGATAGTTAATACTGAGGAGGACTGCAACAAATTTCAGGAGGACATTAATAAACTTGTAGAATGGGCATATAATTGGCAAATGAATTACAACACAGATAAATGTGAGGTATTGCATTTTGGTAGGAAGAACAGGGAGATCACTTATTACTTGGAGTGAGTGAGTCTGGGTGGGGTAGAGGAACAAAGGGATCTCGGAGTACAAATACACAAATTACTGAAAGTAGTGACACAGGTTAACAAGCCATAAAAGAAGCAAACCAGGCACTAGGGTTTATTTCTAGAGGGATAGAATTGAAAAGTAGTGAAGTTTTGCTAAACTTGTATTGAACCTTGGTTAGACCACACTTAGAGAGTACTGCGTATAATTCTGGTCGCCATAGTATAGAAAGGATATAGAGGCACTAGAGAGGATGCAGAGAAGATTTACAATGACGATACCAGAAATGCGAAGGTATACCTATTAGGAAAGGATGAAGAGGCTGGGTCTCTTTTCGCTTGAAAAAAAATGGCTGAGGGGTGACCTAATAGAGGTCTTTAAAATTATGAAAGGTTTTGATAGAGTGGATACAGAGAGAATGTTTCCACTAGTGGGGAAGAGCATAACTAGAGGTCATCAATACAAGAGAGTCACCAAGGAATCAAATAGGGAACTCGGAAGAAACTTCTTTACCCAGAGTGTGGTGAGAATGTGGAACTCGCTTCCGCAGGGAGTGGTTGAGGCGAATAGTATAGATGCATTTAAGGGGAGGCTAGATAAGCATATGAGAGAGAAGGGAATAGAGGGTTATGCTGATAGAGTTAGATGAGGAAAGACGGGAGGAGGCTCGAGTGGAGCATGGACTGGTTGGGCCCAATGGCCTGTTTCTGTGCCGTATATCCTATGTAATCCTGTGTAAAACCTGTGGATGTCGAGTGAGAAGAGGACTGGCCTTGGTTGGGATGCTCTCACAATCAAATAATCACTGTCTTGGCCCACACATGAAGAATGGCCACTTGGCTGGCGTCCTGAAGATCTGCAGGTTGCTTGTGGAATTGCCCCCCCCCCCACCCCCCACCCCAACAAAAGTTACTGCTTTCAGAAGAGAAGGGCAGAAAATTAGAAATAGGTATAAATATAGAACATCATGCTCTTTTTATTTCATTCTCAGGATGTGGGCTTCACTGGCAAGGCCAGCATTTATTGTCCTTCCTTGGTTTCCCTGAGAAGGTCTTCTTTGCTTGCTAGGCCACTTCAGGGGGCAGTTAAGAATCAACCTCGTTGGTACGGGACTGGAGTCACATATAGGCCAGACCGGGTAAGGACGGCAGATTTCCTTCCTTAAAGGACATCAGTGAACCAGTTGGGTTTTTCCGACAATCCGACAGTATCATGGTCACTTTTGTTGATACCAGATTTTTATTTCCAGATTTTTTTTGAACTGAATTAAAATTCTCAAACTCATTGAAGTCATTGGAAATAAAGATCTGGAGAGGTGTAAAACGGGCTGCCGATTCACTATCACTCATTTTACGCTATCGCACACAGTCAAAATCTATGGTCTGTGGATTATTAGTCAAGGCTTTTGGATTACTAATTCTGTAACACATCTAGTGCATTACCAAATCCTAAAATTACATTCTGTACCACATTATGCTCATAGCTGTCCTTTTGTAAAGCATACATCAGATCATTGTATACAAATCATGATAAATTAGTGAAACATTTAAGAAAGATTCACTGGCACAAAGATACAATAGCCTTATTTCAGGTTGCTCCACTTTAATTTGGCTTCCATTCATCCGTGACTCAGCCAAACAACTGCATCTGTTGTACAAAGTTCAACCCTTTGTACATGAGACTGGGTCAGGCCCTGCTCTGTGGATTTTAAGGTGTGTCACATGCCTCAGTATAACTGGTGTATGAATCTTACACAGTAAATGTGTGGACTGAAACCCCTTCTGTAGAGTTACTCTCTTCACATCTGATGTTTCAAACAAAGATCTTCTCCAGATCAAATTCGAAAAACTCTCTAATGTACAAATAGTGAAATGTTTTATTGATTCTTCTAATCTGTTGGTTTTTTTTAATGCATTTTTTATTTTATTCTTTATCATTCTGCCTATACTGGACACCACATAGAAACATATGGGCCTAGAAATTCGTGTGGCCGGCTTGCCGCGGGGGTAAGGATCGCGCGCGCTCTTACCCACCGCGCCTGCCGTTGTGTTTTGGGCCCACAGGAACTTCGGGTCCTGGGCCTCTCCCAAGAGCCGGCGCGCAGTGCTTGCGTGTTCCAGGGGCGCAGTTAGTGCGATGCGACCCCTGGGATCACGTGGGCCATGGAGAGCCAATGGCAGCAGACCATCTTTCATTCATAGATTTGACAGGGAGACCTGTCAAATCTGTGAATTGAAATCGGCCCCAAAACAACACCTAAACTTAAAATAATTTTTTTTAAAAACATCACATTTATAAAATAACTATAGTTAAATAAATTAACCACTTTAAACAAAAATTTTAATTTTTGAAAAAATTAAAATACTTTTTAAAAGTTATAAAAATAAACTTACCTTTCTTTAAAGTATCTAAAAAAGATAAACCTGTTGAAAAAAAATTAAGATTATACTTAATTAACCACTTACCTTGTTCAAAAGGGATCTTACGCCTCCTTTTTATTAGCGTAGAATCTTCAATACTTACCCTCGCGTAGAAACCTGAAAAAAAATCTAAGTGTGCTGCGTGCGCGCAGCCTCTAGCGTGCACACGGTTCACCTAGGAACCGCCCCCTTCACCATACCGGAAGTTCCGGTTTCCCATGCATGCGCAGTGCATGCAGGAAACCGACACTTCGGGAATGAATACGGGTGAGTACACACTGAGTACTCACCCGGGAACGGCCGAATTTTTGGGCCAATGTTCTTCTAGGTCAACTTGGTTTTTTGTGTAACGTTTATGTGTGCATTTTAGAAATGTCAAAGGACAGAAGAAGTGGGGTGTTCGGATTCTCCTTCCATAGTTCCAGATCGACACACTGGGGCATTAGCCTGCAGAGATGTCCTGATACGTGACTGGGTGCAGAAATATGCTTCCCTTCTGCTCATTGAACACTACTTTCAATGTTCAAACGCTCCAGTCTCAGACACATGTGTGTTGTGGGGAAGATGGAAGATGCTCCCAGCACATACAGTCCATTTTGTAAAAAATGTTGTATCTTTTATCAAAATTTGCCTCAAATTTGACTCCATCTTAGTGCCTCCATCTTAGTACCTCCATCTTAGTGACTCCATCTTAGTGCCTCCATCTTAGTGATTCCATCTTAGTACCTCCATCTTAGTGACTCCATCTTAGTCACTAACTCCATCTTAGTGACTCCATCTTAGTGCCTCCATCTTAGTGAATCCATCTTAGTCACTAACTCCATTTTAGTGACTCCATCTTAGTGACTCCATCTTAGTGCCTCCATCTTAGTGACTCCATCTTAGTGACTCCACCTTAGTGCCTCCATCTTAGTGACTCCATCTTAGTCACTAACTCCATTTTAATGACTCCATCTTAGTGACTCCATCTTAGTGACTCCACCTTAGTGCCTCCATCTTAGTGAATCCATCTTAGTCACTAACTCCATTTTAGTGACTCCATCTTAGTGACTCCATCTTAGTGACTCCATCTTAGTGACTCCACCTTAGTGCCTCCATCTTAGTGAATCCATCTTAGTCACTAACTCCATTTTAGTGACTCCATCTTAGTGACTCCATCTTAGTGACTCCATCTTAGTGACTCCACCTTAGTGCCTCCATCTTAGTGAATCCATCTTAGTCACTAACTCCATTTTAGTGACTCCATCTTAGTGACTCCATCTTAGTGACTCCACCTTAGTGCCTCCATCTTAGTGAATCCATCTTAGTGAATCCATCTTAGTCACTAACTCCATTTTAGTGACTCCATCTTAGTGACTCCATCTTAGTGACTCCATCTTAGTGACTCCACCTTAGTGCCTCCATCTTAGTGAATCCATCTTAGTCACTAACTCCATTTTAGAGACTCAATTTTAGTGACTCCATCTTAGTAACTCCATCTTAGCGACTCCACCTTAATAACTCACCCAAGAATAGAGAGGAAAAGAAACTTTGTTTTCTGCACGAAGTGGTAAATATGTGGAATAGCAATGCAATTAATGTACTGCAGAATAACTCATTCAAAAAGAACTGGATAAATACCTAGTTAGCAAAGCAGCTAACAGGGCTTTGCACCTAGAAATGGGGGTGGGAATACAGCCACTGCTACAGACATTGAGAGGCCGGCAGCAGGCCTCCAGGCCTGAAGATCTCTGGAAAGGCTGAAAATAAAAGAGTTCTCTTATATTTTTAGCCTCCGCCCCCCCCCGCCCACCCCCGCCCCCAGCCTTGCTGACGGCCCCCCTTAGATTCTCTGATCTGAGGGGGACAGGCTCAAGGCCTATTGCCAACTCCTTACCCTTGGTGTTGGGCACCCCTCTGGAAGCTAAAGGAGATGGAAGGGCCAAAATGCCCCTCCCATCTCATTACCATGCCTGTCCTTTGTTTATAGCCGCTGCAGGTGCACGTACATCCATATCGCCCCCACCCCCACCCCCCGCCGCCCCCTGGGAAACACCAGAAATCCTGCAATAAGGTAAAGACTTGGCGCCACAGGTTTCCATCCACCTTTTTCCGTCTCCTTTGCATCTCCAGATCCATTGGCAGCAAAATCAACCCCCAGATCTCTTACCAGATTTAGGCTTGGTAGGTTTGTTTCACTGTAAGTCCCAATGATCAGAGTGAGCGAATTGTTCACATTGCAGATTAATAGAGGCACCCAGCAAACGAATTTGGGCGTAAGCATGTTATTGTGATGCTTGCAGCACCTTGCTGTAGTGCATGAGAGTGGCAGTAACTATGATATGGATTAGGATAATACTGACTGTGTGTTCTCTAGGGAAAGTCATACTTGATGCTATAGAGACCTAGGGCTGCAAGGTCCAGGAGTCAGTTGTATCTGCATTCACCATGAATACTGCAGAATCATCATCATCCAGCTCCACCACTCACCATACAATGAGGGGAAAGTCATTGATGAAGCAGCTGGTAGGGCCGAGGACCTGCCCTGACGAACTGCTGCAACGATGTCCTGCGGTTGCAATGATTGACCTCCAACAACCACAACCATCTTCCTTTGTGTCTCAGATATGTCTCCAGCCACTTTGACCCCCACTGGCCTCAGTTTTGCTAAGGCTTCTTGGTATCATACTTGGTTGAATGCTGCCTTGATGACAATGGCAGCCACTCTCAGCTCTCCTCTGGCACTTAGCTCTAGTTTCCACACCCAGATCAAGGCTGCGATGATGTTTGGAACCAAGTGGTTCTGGCAGAACTCAAACTGAGCGGCAGTGAGCAGGTTATTAGTCAGTAGGTGCCACTTGATGGCACTATTGATAACTGCTTCCATCATTTTGCTGAAGATTGAGAGGAGGCTGATAGGGCTGTATTTGGTCAGGTTAGATATATCCTTTTTCTTGTAGATAGGACATGCCTGGACAGTTTTCCACATTGTTGGCTAGTTGCCAGTGTCAACTGCATTGGAACAGCTTGATAAGAAGAGATGGTTAGTTCTGTTGAGCAGGTCTTCAACACTACAGCTGGTTGATGTCAGGGCCCACAGCCTTCACTGTCACCAGTTTAGGAGTAAGGGCAAAGGTCACCACCTGCTCCAACAACAGCACACTAAGTTACTTCTCTTATGTCACAATTAGCACGGGAGCTAGCCACAATACAGAGAGCAAATTAAACCTCCAGATTGGTGAAAACACTGATGCCAAAGGGTAAATCCAGCAAGACGATGCTCCCAGTGTGGTGCCTCACTCATTGGGAGCACAGATTGGAGAATCGGGCACTAAGATCAGCACACCAGATCCGCAACGCTCCCAATTTCCCTGCGGTAGATTTGAATCACCGGAAAATCAGGAGCGCCGCAAATCAGTTACATTGACAGCTGCCCAATATCCATCGATCCTCAGGCCTCTCAATTCAGGCACATGCAGGTCAGAAATGTGCAAAGACAAATTCCTGGGCAGAAATGTTTTGATTTTTGCTTCCTCTTTACATTAAATATTGCAGTTTTAAGGCCGAGGGCATTGTTTTGCCTTTGTAGCACCTGAGGTTTACAGCTAAACAACTCGAGAGTTAGGTGGAAATTTCTAGCAACCCACCCATTCCGTTCCATGTGCAATAAGTCAATACTGCCCATGTAGGTGTCAGATTCTCAATGGCTTTGTCTCCTGCCCTCTGTGCAATAAGGCAGTAACATTATCACTTGCTGGGAGACTAAGGCTAGCTAACCTTTCAGTCGACCCTTGTTACCATGGATATTAATTGAAAACCGCTGGTCAGAAGCAGCCTGGGAACAGAAATCTCCGCCCCAATTTTAACCCGGAGCAGGTGGGCCAGGGAGAGGCGGGCGATTTTGACTCCCAGGCCTCATCTGCATGCGCCAGGGCAGTTTTCTGCCCGAAGCTGGCAGGAAGTGGCGTCTGGCCGGCGGCGCGAGCAGAATTTTGAACGGCAGGAGACCGCTGGATAGCACCGAGGGAACGGTCGCCAGCAACTAGATAATTCGTGGGGAGGGGGGTTTCTCACGTTCAGGAAGAGGCTTGGACCCCGGGGCAGGGGAGGCCTAAACTTTCCTTGTGGGGCCTGGAGCAGCACCTTCTGCTCCGCCTGCGCCCGCAAAGAAAGTTTAAAAAAAAGTAAAAATACGTACCCGTTTGGGCCTCATCTGGCCCCAACTATCTTCCTGCTATCTTCACCATGCAGGAAAATCACAACGGCTTACCCCATCGGGCCAGCAGTTAAAATCGCAGTCAGGGCCCAATCTGCATATTTAAAGAGGGAACTCTGCTAATTGCAGGATAGCCACCTGCTCAGAAGCATAGGTTAAAATTCAAGACAGCAAGCTTGGTGCTGGACATCAGCGGGTAAGAAACCCGGACGACTTTAACTGCCCACCCAGATTCCACCAAGCAAGTAAGGTTAAAATTGCCCCTCTTGTGTTTAATTCTTTCCATCTTTAGTTACATTATGAAGACCAGTATGATTATCCAGTAATATTGTGATCGGGAATGCTGCTCTCATTGCCCACTATATGTGGCAGCTCAGCTCAGTTCACAACACTCTTGCTTCTGGGACCAATTCAAGCTCCACACAAAGGCTTGAGTTTACAAACTAGATTGATACTCCAGTGCAGTACTGAGGTAGCAGTGCATTGCCTGAGGTGATGTCCTTCAACTAAAACATTAAACCAAGGCCACGTATTCCTGGTCCAGTAGTTCAGGTAGAAATTAGAGATACTGTTCAACGAACGGCAGGAAGTCTACCTAGCTAACATCCTCCCTCAGCTAATACCACCTTAAACCAGATTAACTAATGATTCATCTTTTGCAATTGTGAGATCTTGCTGTGTGCAAGAAGGTTTCATGTCACAGTCGGTGCACTTTCAACTAATTCATTGTATCTGAGAGGCATGATAAGGTGCTATATATGGTCTAGTCTTTCTTACTAGTGGTGCCAGTGGAACAGAAGTAAAGAGCAAGCAACGGATCAAAGTCCCAGTTCTTAATCTCTCAGACTCAAGTTTTATGAGCCATGACCTGAAAACTTTACAGACCTGGACCTGAGCCTAGCGCACCTGTCCTCAGGTATCTAACTATAAATCGATCGGGTCCCATGCTGTCTCCTCATGGCAGTCTCCCACCCCATACATGCCCCACCCACAGCCTGTCCGTTTACCATTCCCACATAAAAATTACCCCCTCCCCCCCCCCCCCGAGCCTTTCCCCATAATCAGACCTCTGACACTACGGATCTCCCTGGTGGCTTTTCTCTGCACTGTCTCGAGCACTTGAATGTATCTCTTGTTCTTGGTGGTCAAAACTGGACACAGTACTCAAGGTGCGGTTTGACCAGAGCACTGACAGTTTGATCATGGCTTCCTCTGTTTTGGTTATGTAGTTCATCATTTTATTGTTTGTTGATTGCTGCTCTCCGTTGATTGGACATCTTGAGTGTCGAATCTACTAAGACTCCTAGGCCTCTTTCGGCTTCATCCTTAGCTACTTCAGCACCATTCGTGGAGTGCGTGTGTTGCCCATTTTTCCTTCCGAGGTGCAGCACTTTACACGTGTCTGCATTAAAATTTATCTGCCATTGTTGTGACCACTCACATATTCTGTCATTTCTGTTGCTGCCTCCACCAGTTCCAGTGCCCTTCCTACTTTGGTATCCTATGCACATTTGACCAATTAGCATTGAGTGTCTGAATCAAAGCCACTGATGTAAATTAGAAACAGTAGTGGTCCCAGCAGTGAGCCCCGGGACACACCACTCAGTACTTCACCCCCACTGTTATGAATACCATATCAAGGTGAGCACTACCTCTTGTGGCTTCCTTGATGCATTGGGTCATGAAGCAGTCATGCGTTACATTTACCGACAACTGACTCTAAGCCGCTTATTCTAGTTTATATTTGATCGATTGAAGTTACCCAATTTTCTTGTTCTCATAGATTCTTATCTCTTTGTTGAGAAAACTGTCTTTCTTGTGTTGGCCTGGTAGTCTGTAGCCTACCCCAAGTGTTAGCTTGGATTTATTTCGCATTATAGATGTCTAACCAGAGTAGTTAATTTTGTTTACTCCCCTCCCACAGGATCAACTTGATTTGTCGCCCAAGTGTCCCTGCCATATATGGTTACACCACCTTCTTTTCTATTCGCTCTGTTCTTTGTAAACACTCTATACCCCTGAATGTTATATTTATTGGCATCCCCTGGGCTTAGTCATGTTTCTGATATTCCCAGCACATTGTACTTCCCTACTGCCATAGCAGCCTTCAGTTCCATCATCTTATTTCTAATGCTTCGAGCATTCATGCATAAATATCTTATTTATTGTGGGTTTGTCTCCTTTCATGTCCTCCAGGGTCCGCTATTTTTTTCTAGACTTTGGTACATGTATGTTTCTCCAGACTTCTGTGTCTATATCACCCACTGACCACCGTCCATCCTACAATATGTCTCTTCAGAAATCCCATTACCCCACTTCCCCTCCCACCCCACTTGTCCAGTGTGAATGATTTTAGAATGCTACCATTATGTTCTTGTAAATCTCTTTGTTCCAGTTTGATTTTGTGTAGACTGTCTCTCCAGTACCAGGTCTTTGTATTTACGAAGGTAGCAGTGCTGTTTTGACACCAGGTTGCTAGGCACTCATTTACATCTCACTTTTATTAGTGACTGTTGTAGACTAATTGATAGAGATTGATTGCTATGATTCGTCAACAACTCCATTATTGCTGTATCACCCAACTATCAGAATGGTAGAAGGTGAACTGGATGAACATGGTCTTTTTTCGTCTAGCCATTCCTATGACCACCCTTCTCTTGCTGAAATATACCAAAGAACTTTCCTTTGCATCCCCTATCTTTGGGTTCCAAGGCAATTTAAGCCTCCTCAACTACTTCTCTCTCTGTTGTTTACCCCAAAATGGACGCCGACTGCTGGGCCTGGTTCTGTCCCCTTCAGTATCCCTTCTAACCTTTTCCCATTGTCCAGTGCTCTAGTTCCAGGTAGCTAGCTCACCACCCTATGGGCCTTATATTTATCACACACAGCTATCTACTTTCCTGAGAAAAGAATCTTCTATAACCACAGTCTCTCTGTGACCTGCAACCTGTGTCTTTTTCCCAGGCTGCCCTCGCTGGTATTCTAGCCGAGAGCTTGGTTCCTTCTGCAATGTTGGATAATTCCTGGATTCTGTTTGTTATGATAATCTTACTGGGCAGCTTCACAGGCTTTCCCACTTTGTTTACATCTTTTCCCAACCTTAATTCTTCCAGTATTTCCTTGGCTTCCTTCAGCATTTGCCTCCATATCATGACAAATCTGTCCCTGCTTATCCTGGTCTCCAGCCCCACTGTCCGATCGTTCACTCTCGAGGTCTAAGGTTAACCTGGCCGTCTCACTGATTTGCGATTGCCTACGTACCAAGTCTAATACTATCCACTCGCCCTCAAGAATCCTCTTGCTTTTGTCTGCCCTTGTAGGTTCCCATACCTTGCTCGCTAGGAGCATTACCTTTCCTGTAAGCTTACTGATCAACAGATAGGGCTCGATTTTGCCAGGCCCGAGGAGGCGGGAATGGAGGCGTGTGAGTTGTAAAAATCGCTAAAAATGGCAGGCGGCTCCGATCCCGCCTCCGAGCAATTTTCCCACATTCGTGGTTTCAGACCCCGTTTCCATCCCGCCTCTAAGAGGCGGTATAGGCCCTTAAGGCCCTTAACTACCAGTTAATTGCCTCTGTAATCCCATTTTGAGAGGCCTTTCTGAATTTAAGACATTTCCCCCGTGCTGCACGTCTCCTCTAGTCCTGGCGGCCTCACAAGTGGATGGCTTACTAACAGCTGCAGCTCCACCATTAAAAAGGATTTTTCACCAATGATCATTTGCAGGTGGCAGAACTTTATTGTCTCAGGTCTGGGGGAACTTTTAGCAGGCCTACGCATTGTTGTGGAAGTTTGGAGCCTAACACCCATCTCCAGTGTGACCTCCTGGGAAACCCCTCTCCCCACATTGACTGAGCGCTTCCTCAACTGAGGTATATACCAGAAGTATGGGAACCATTTATTTCCTTTCCTCCTGGACATCAGATTCGGACGAAGACCAGCTGTGGCAGCAGCAGAACCATGAACAACAGCAGCACCAACAGCAGGAGCAACAACAGGAGCTCCAAGCTGCTGCTCACCCACCTGAAGCTGCACAGGCCAGAAGGCGCCAGCGCATGGAAGCATGTCGGCGCAGGGGATACCCCCAAAACAGGGTCTACAGACAGAGGATCAGCTACCTCAACATGACTGAGCAGCAGTGCCAAAGGAGGCTCCAACTTTCGCAAGAGGTAGTGGGTGACATCTGCGCAAAGCTGCAGCAAGACCTGGAGCCCAGAGGATCCAGTGGACACCCCTTACCAGTGGCCGTTAAAGTCACCACCGCACTCAACTATTTTGCTTCAGGCTCATTCCAGGGATCAGCAGCAGACATCAGTGGCGTCTCCCAGGCGGCCGTACACACTTGCATCACGCAGGTAACCGATGCCCTCTTTGCCATCGCGCACAAGTACATCAACTTCTCCAAGGATCAAGCAAGTGTAACAGCGCGTGCAGTTGGGTTTGCCAATCTGGCAGGCTTTCCAAGGGTGCAGGGCATCGTTGACTGCACACATGTGGCCGTTAAGGCACCCCATCACAATCCAGGTATTTTTGTCAACCGCAAGGGCTTCCACACCCTCAACGTACAGCTGGTGTGTGACAACAATAAGGAAATTTTGCATATTTGCACCAAGTACCCTGGCAGTTGCCATGACTCCTTCATCCTGTGCCAGTCTAGTGTGCCTCCACTCTTCAGTCCGCCAGACCAACTTTTCGGATAGTTACTTGGAGACAAGGGCTATCCCCTGAAGACATGGCTAATGACGCCGTTGAGGAGCCCTTCCAACGACGCTGAGGAGCACTACAACTCCAACCACATTTCCACCAGATCCATAATCGAGCAAACCATCAGCTTGCTGAAGATGCGATTCAGATGCCTTGATAGATCAGGTGGAACCCTGCAGTACTCAGCAGCCAGGGTCTCCAGAATGGTTGTGGTCTGCTGTGCACTTCACAACATGGCACAGCATCGTGGCTTGCAGCTGTCTGAGGTACAAGTGGCTGATCGCATAGCCTCCCCAGATGAGGAGGAGGAGGAGGAGGAGGAGGAGGACACCGACAACGAACAGGTTGCGGAGGCGCATCAACCAGCGGCACCAGCACGCGAGCACATTGCTGCCCGGGATGCAAGGGACGCACTCATCCTGGCCAGATTTGCTTAGCCTGCACAATCAAACACATTTGCATCACACCTTCTTACCAGAGCATCGACAATGGACAAGAACCTACGGATTCCTATCACTCTGAACTCCATACTGACAATTGTAAGTCACCCTAAGGCCTCAATGTGGAAGTCTCATTTGCGAAATGACACAGGCCACAACTTCAACAGTTTGCCATCAAATTTGTTTATCATCACAATTAACGGATGGCTTTTCAAAAATAAACACAACAGAACACCCAAGTGACTACCCTTGTGACTACTTGTGCTTTATCTTCCTCTTACGCATGCTCCTACGTGGTGCTTCCCCTGTGGCTTCAGCAGATGTGGAGGCCCCTTGCTCACTTTTTTGCTGCTCCTGTCTCAACACCTTTGGCGGGCGTCCTCTGGGGTTGCGAACCTGTGAGGGTTCGGCAACAGTCTGCTGCTCCTGCGGCTGTGCAGGGGCTGAGACGACCATCTCAGTTGGGTGAGGACTTTGGTGGGGCTCTGACCGAGGGCTTTGCAGTGGCATGGTCGTGTGAGCGCTTGGAGAGGAGCCCCCACTTCCTTGTTGTCTGCCACCAACATCCCTCTCATGGGTCAGCCCCACTTCAGAGCTAGCAAGTGGCTTGACAACACCTTGCTGCACTTCAGGGGGGCCATGAGGACCCGTTTCTGCACTGGCAGTCCTACTCCAGGGGATTTCCATGAAGGTCTGGTTTGTTTGCTCAATAGCTGACCATCGCTCCTCAAGAGATGTCATTCTATTCTGAACAATGACCATGTTTTCAAGACCCTGGCGACTAAGCTCCTCCATGGATGTAGCCATCCTCTTCTCTACCGTAGCCATCCTCTCCTCTATGGTAGCCAGCCTTACCATGGAGGTAGCCATCCTTTCCACGGAGGTTGCCATCCTTTCCGCGGTGATGCGTTCACGCGCCAATGCCTCCACAAAGGCTCTGCTCATGTTCGCGATGGACTCCTCCATTCGCTCCACACTCGCAGCAATCCTGGAGACAAAACCTGCCAGAGACTCCTGCACCTGTTCCTGGAGTTCCAGCACCGCTCTCCTTCTGGATGGACCCAGAGGCACAGGGTCAACATGCAGCTGAGCCGAGCTGGGAGAATCCTGCGCCCTCCGATGAGGACTCTCCACTGCTGTCCCTGTCTTTACCATCTGCTGATGCTCACTTGTGATCTGTGATACACCAGGTGACAACACTACTCTATCTCGCGAAGATCCCACCGAGGTGTGATTGTCTGCGCTGGTGCTGGGTGCGCTGAATTCTGCTGACGCTGCGCCCTCAGAGGTTGCAGCTTCCTCTGAGGAGTCTTCAGCTCAGGCTGTTCCTCCTGGACAGTGGGGACGGGGACTCTCGATGGCCCTGTGGGGAGTAAAGGAAAGAGTTAGAGATGTGAGATAAAGGTTACATGCATATTGAATTGTGTAGATGATCATAACTCAATCTGTTAGAGCATCAGAATCATTATCAGTCACTCATGCAATGTCAATGAGAGAGATGCCAAACTATTCTGTCACCAGCTTGCTGTGATGCGCCCGTCTGTCCGTCCCCCACTTGCGCATCGTCCTCCACTCCCACGATCTCCAGGGCCGCCTCCTCTGCCTTGGTGAGCTGGGCTATTGAGGGTGGCACTCCTCCTGTCCTCGCCCTTTCCCTCTTATTGTGGGCTCTCTTTTCCTGCAATGAGGGACACAAGTGGAGTTTGAGTGAGAATGAAGGAGTGAGTGTAGAGAATCCATAGCATAGATGCTTAGAAGGAGACAAAGATGGAGTGAGGAGCCAAGACCAAGGGCCCTCCCTGTGTGTTGTAAGTTGTTGGTATTGCATCACAGTGATAGGGAGTGTGAGGGCTGCATAGTCGAATAGTTCAGTGAATGTGAACATAGAGAGAGAGGGAATGGGTAAGGGTGCAGGGATGTAAGGTTGAAGTGGGATGTGCAGGAAGAGGTTGACAAAGCAGAGTGCTGGTGATGAGAGGCGATGGGGATCAGATTGAGGGTGATGGGAATGTAATACTCACTTTTCCTGTTAGGAGAAGGTCATGAAACCTCTTTCGGCATTGCAGCCAGGTTCTGCTGCACATAGAAATAGCATTGACCTCCTGTGCCACTTGCATCCACACAGCTTTAGTCTGTTGTGGAGGCTTTTTCCTGCCTGAGGAAGGAAAGAGCACCTCCTTGTTTGCTCTTGCTCCCTCCACCAGAGCTTGGAGGGAGGCCTCATCAAATCTAGGTGCACACTTTGGTCTAGAGTTGGACATACTTGCAGAAGGAATCACTCAGAACAATGGTCACGAAGTTGAAAGGCTGAAAAAGAAGTGAGGCTGCTTGCAGGCCTTAAATCCAGCAGCATTGATGACGTCATCAGAGGCGAGTTTCTGTATGAAAAGGCTCATTGGGCCAGGGGTTTCCACACGCTGGAAAACAAGTGCCCAATTAGGGCAAAATCGCACTTTTGTCCCACTTTACATCGGAGTCGGCATCCTGACACGACGACCACCTGATACGCCCCCAGCCTGCCCCCAATGACAAAATCCAGCCCAATGTGTCTGCATCTCTTTATCCTTTTATTATATCAGGTTGTCTCATTTGTGAACATCCATAGCAACACTTCATAGCTGCCATCTTAATTTTACTTTTCTTGGATTCTGTCCTTTTAGTCTAATTTCTCCCATTTCCCCTCTTTAAGTTTTACTTCATTAGTTTGGTTGCTCAGTTTTTGATTTTACCACTTTCTGGTGCCCCCGTGTAAATTTTGCTTCCTCGGGAGTTCTTTTTAAATATTTTTTCTTCCTTTGTGCATCTTTTTTAATATTGGCTTGTCTCGATGGACCCCTTTATTATCTGTTTCACACGGGTGTTTTCTTACAGCTCCTCGCCACTGCCCCCTTTAACACCAACCACTCTCAGGTGCTGGCCCTTTAAAAAGTTATTTCTCGTCTGTGTGGCCCTCTTGGTTCAAAAATACCCATTTGTTGACCCCTTTGATCCTTATTCCCCTTTTGTTTACCTGATCCTTGAACCTCCACGCCATTCCTGAAGCTTTGCACAGTGGAGACTCTCATGGTGAAATATTTCACCATTTTGCCACCAACCTCACCGTGTTTCTGGTCAGATATTGATAGGTCCCAACGAAGGCTGTCACCCACCTTTATAACTTGCGATAATGGTAAATTAACAGATAAGTGGCTATTTGAACCAATCATAGGAACAGGAGTAGGCCATTCTGCCCCTCGAGCTTGTTCAGCCTTTCAATTAGATCATGGCTCATCAGTATCTTAACTATATCTACCCACCTTGGTTCTGTAACTCTTAGTACCCTTGCATAACAAAAATCCATCAATCTCAGTTCTGAAATTTGCAATTGACCTAGGGCGTGATTTTCCCATTGGAGGCGGGTTGGAGGCGGGTTCCGAACCCGCGCTCACTTTTTGCGATTTTGCCAACTGTCCCACCTCCAAACCCACCTCCTCGGGGCTGGGAAAATCGCCTCCCTAGTCTCAACAGCTTTCTGGGGGAGAGAGTTCTAGATTTCCACTACCCAATCAATCATGATGTTATTTGCCCTGCAGATGTGTAACACTGAGGTGTGACACCCGAGGGGTGACACCCGAGGTGTGATATCCTGATGTGTGGTATCTCTGAGGCCGCACTTTCAGGTGTGGCATCTTGGAAAAGTGTGATTCTGTACAGGTACCCTAGATGCAAGATGTCAATTATATAGATTGCTAACAAAACTAAACACAGTGTAACACTTGGTCATGAACTCGGACTTTTATCTTTTTGAAAGCGACAGTGCCGCTGTCATAGAACTCCATCCTGTTTGAGGCATACAATTTCCGTTTCAATTCATTTGTTTTATGGTCCTTGTTTGATCCATCCATAGCAATGGTCATCTATTATCATTGCACATGCTGCTTTATCTTATGTGTGTTAATGACTTATGTGTGTTTATGATCAATGTTTACAAAACGATTCCCACTAAAAATTAATTGTTAACTCAAAAAAAAAAGGAAAGCTTAAATCCACTCAAGGCCGGATATTAATCTATGATTACACAAACATGAAACGGATTGCTGCCTGTTACAATGGCACATTTATTACACGCCCTTGCTCCTGAGAAACAATTCAGTTTAATTTCTTTATTTTTCTATGCTTCGCTTGTTATTAATAAAAATGGAACTTAAAAATGTGTCCGCGTTGACCTTGAGAATTGTAGGCCTATGAAGCTAAAGCCAAAATCTTCCCA
This sequence comes from Squalus acanthias, assembly GCA_030390025.1. Lineage (NCBI taxonomy): Eukaryota > Metazoa > Chordata > Chondrichthyes > Squaliformes > Squalidae > Squalus > Squalus acanthias. The sequence goes on along the minus strand of CM059441.1, from coordinate 40,692,896 downwards.
CCCCGCCAAAAAAAACAGTGAAACCACTTATCTCTACAAATGAATACCTTAGATGATTGCAAGAGCATGGTGCATGAAACATTATCTTGCAGTCACCACCACGGTCTGGTTTGTGAATAGTGCCCCAAGGTAGGTTAGCCTTAATACATCAAAAAGCTGGCATTCTATCTACTAGCCATGAAGCTTATTAAAAACCATCATTATCTCTCTGAAGATAATTCGACTAACCCTGATTCGGTGTAACTGAGGTCTACTCAGGTAGATTAATATATAGCTTTCATGTTTGGCATCACCCTTTCTCCAGGTTTAGATAGAGGGCAGGGCAGTTGTGATAAGTACTTGAAGCATTTTATTAAACATGAGTCAATTCACTGTAATACTGCAGGCAATTTATCTGCTATGTAATGCAACATGTGACTTTAATAGGACGCCAGTACACGTTTTCAGGCCAGGTCCTATGTTGCTGCACTCAGTAATCTTGCTAATACAGGGAAAGATCGAGAGAGAGATTTTGACTAAGATTGTACATCAAGAGAAGAAAGATAATGGCCCGCAATTTGCGGCCAGTGGCGAAGCAAAGGCGTTCGCCGCTGGCCGCGAAGAAAACTGCCACAAAGATCTCGCGATCTCTGCGGCGAAAAGTTTGGCTTTTCCAACGTTCAATTGAGATCAGTGCAGCGTTGTGGGAACTCCATAGCGCGAGCTGCTATGACGTCAACAAGCTGCCTAAGCAGCCAATCACAATGCAGAATTCTCACAGACAGGGAACCAGGAAGTAAACAAGCTCCTTAAAGTTTCTTAAAAATTGTAATTTTTATTAAAATGGATAAATTTGATACTGCACGAAATTAAAATTAGTTTTTTCAGGGCCGTAACGTTTGTTTAGCAGTCAATACGTTGTCAAAACCCTAGTTACACCTGATCCAACAAGGTCTAACTTTTAAAGGCCGAGGAGCGAGGCGCTAACTCAGAGCGCTGGCGCAGCGCAGGTGATGTCAGTTAGCGATGGAACACAGACACACTGGCGCCGGCCAATTCTTAAAGGGGAGGGTCGATCTTGCTCTCCAGCCACACCCTGCTCAGTGGAGCCTTGAATCTCGGCCTGGAGAGACCTGGGACTACATTTTCCAGTCAAGGACTATGGAGAGGATGAGAGAACGAGCTCAGCGCTTCAGCGAGCGGGCCTTGGAGGCTCTGGTTGGCGCGGTGGAGTGCAGAAGATCTATACTCTAGCCTGAGAGTGGCAGGAGGCCTTTGCCGCGCGAGTACAGAAGAGTGTGGAGGGAGGTGGCTCAGCACGTCTCCTCCAGGAGCATGGTGACCAGGACCCATATACAATGTCGCAAAAAGTTCAACGACCTCACTCGGGTCGTCAGGGTGAGTGGCTTTTTTTCAATACCTCTCCATCCCTCCTTCTCAACCTCACTCTATGGCCAGAGGGTCTTAAAACCCCAATGCCCAACACTCATCCAACACCTATGGCCCTCTCATAAAACACACACGCACATTCCACACCTTGCATACCATGCTATTCAACTATGGGAGGCACATCAGACAAGAGCATGGCTGCATAGAGTAAGGGCTATTCAGCTATGGGAGGCACATCAGTCAAGACCATGGCTGTATATTGTAAGGGCTATTCAACTATGGGAGGCACACCAGGCCAGACCATGGCTGTATATTTACTCAGACGCCGTCCTTTTTCTTGTAGGCCAAGCTATCTCATAACAGGAGACAGCAGCAACGGACGGGTGGAGGGCGGCCTCAGCTGCAACCCCTCAGCGATCTTGAGACATGCATCCACAGGATTGTGGCAAGCCAGGTGATCGGTCCCGTCGCCCCTGGAGAGGTCGACCCCGTTCGGGACAGCAATGGTAAGTTCATCAGCTTTCTCTCCTCTCTCATTCCACTTGTCCCTCACAACACCAGCCTTTGACACTTTCAATCCAACTTACTAAATCGCTCCACTCATTCCTCCCTTACTGCCCCCCTGTCCTCACGCTAAAGCCACTCTTGTACCCCGCTGCTTTCAGATGGTGATTCACCAGCTGAGGAGACAGGCCCTCAAGCTACCAGTGGGAGTGAAGCTGCAGGCGAGGAGGTAGAGGAAGCCGGAGCCTCAGTGCCACCCTCTCCCGAGGAAGCCCATGCCCACACTGGGAACACGCCTTCCCTGGAGGGGAGCAGGGCGGAAGGGTCTGATGAGGGTGAAGCTCCAGGACCCAGCAGGCTGCAGCAACGTGATGTGGCTAGGGAAGCTTGGGGGCCATCTCCCCGGAGGCAGAGTAGGCCAGCGAGTCCTGCTGCATTGGACGCAGAGGAGGAGCGGCTCATCGCTGAAATGAACACCCAGGCGGTGAACATGCACACTCAGCTCATGGGTGCAGTGGGAAGGGTGCCCGAATGCATTGATGCACTGGCAAGGAGTGTGGAGCACTTCGCTGTAGCATAGGATGATGCCACGCAAATGCTTAGTGCTGCAATTCAGTCACTGGCTGCCGTGATCCAATCTCAGACTGGTCTCATGCAGTCTCAGATTGAGGCCACGCGAGCACTGACTGCTGCCATCCTCGCTGGTTCAGACACATTTCCCCGGGGCTCTCATGGCGCCGCAGCAGGCCAGCAATCTCTGCTCCAGCAGATTGCTCCGGATGCTGAGGTGCTGCCCCGTGGGAGTGCCAGTGTGTCGGTCGAGCAGGGAGTTGCTGTCCTCTCTCAAGATGACAGCATTCCTGCTGCCACCACTGTCACTTCCCCATTGCACTTGCCACCGCCTGTAGCCCAGACTGCTGCCGCCCGTGCAGAGTTGGTGCAGTCTGCAGCCGGGCCCTCCAGGCCCAGAGCTGGTCGAGGCCGTCCTTCAAGGGCATCTGTAGTCTCAGGTTCTGACAATCAGCAGCCTTCCACCAGCCTTGCTGCAGCCACTGGGGCCCCATTACGGAGGAGCAGTAGGGTGGGAAAGGGGGAAGTGCGCAAGGGAAGGAGATCACCCTCGAAGGGCAAAAAGTAGGAGGTCTGATGAAATGTTGGGAATGTTTTTATTAAAGGCCGAGGTTTGTGTTAAAACTTTTGTTTAGTATTTTGGACATTATCTCCAGGTTGTGAGAACCAGTTATGTTAATTAATGATTTTTTGTGTTTGTTTCTATTAGTTTGTCATGAAGAAATGAAACACACACAGTTTGTAAAATAAAAAAGTTTTTGTATTCAAAATGTACAGGTTTGGCCTTTGGAATCATTGCTGCCTTGGCCGGCTTTGGGGTTGCGGGTTGCTTTCATTCATGTTGTTCTCCATGTCAGAAGCCATTTCCTGAGTAGGGGCCTAGAAGCGGCTTGTTATCAATCGTTGATGGATGGCCCTTGAAGTTTCAACATTGTGGGCCTCCCTCCTGCCTTGTCACTGCTGCTGATCATCCTCCTCCTCTTCCTCCTCCTCCGGTGGTGCTCCAAGGCCTGTGGCATTGGCTGGGTCCTGAGGATTGCCAGGTTATGAAGAATGCAGCACACAACTATGAAGAGGGAGACTCGCTCAGGCGAGTACTGCAGGGCTACAGAGTGTTCCAGACAGCGGAACCGTTGCTTGAGCACGCTGATCGTCTGCTCAACGATGTTCCTGGTAGCGAGATGGCTCTCGTTGTACCGCAACTCAGCAGGGGTGTTGGGGTTACGGAGCGGTGTCATCAGCCAGGTGCACAGTGGATAACCCTTGTCCCCGAGGAGCCAACCACTTGGCTGATGCGGTGCCTGGAAAAGGTCTGGCACACCAGTCTGGCGCAGGATGAAAGCATCGTGGCTGCTGCCAGGATAGCGGGCATTGACAGCGAGTATCAGCTGTCTGTGGTCATAGACCAACTGGACGTTTAAGGAGTGGAATCCCTTGCGGTTTCGGAAATCCTCTGCATTCTCATGCGGTGCACGCAATGCCACATGCGTGCAGTCAATGGCGCCCTGCACCATGGGGAAGCCCGCTATCCTCGCAAAGCCCAATGCGCGTTCATGCTGTTTGGCCCGGGTCATCAGGAAAGAGATGTACTGGCGTCTCCTTTTATGGAGGACATTTGTGACCTGACGGATACAGCAATGGACCGTGAACTGGGAGATATTGGCGATGTCCCCAGTAGCTGCTTGAAAGGAGCCGGTGGCATAAAAGTTCAGAGCCACTGTGACCTTCACTGCTACCGACAGAGACGTCCTGGTCCTCAGTAGAGGCTGCAGATCTGGCTGCAGCAGGTGGCAGAGCTCAGTGACCACCTCCTTGCTGAAGCGCAGCCTGCGCAAACACTGCTCCTCAGACGAATGAATGAAGGAGAATTGTTCCCGGAAGACCCTGGGAGGGTAAGGTCTCCTGTGCAGAGGCCTGTTGGCCCTCCTCCGTCTGGCCATGATTGTCACTCTCTCTCTGCATCTGTGTTGCCTCCGATTCTGCAGGTGCAGGACAACGCCCCGAATCAGTGCAGCCCCCATAGTCTCTTGGCAATCGAAGTAATGAAGGTCAAATCCAAAAGAAACTGCAAGGTGATGCTCAGTAGCCAAAACTACATCACACATCGTTGACTCTATGCAGAAGTCTCTCTCTCTCTCAGAATCTCTCTCTCTCTGTCAGAATGAATGGTGCAAAAATGTCTACCACAAAAAAAGGGAGGAAGAGGGTGCCTTTAAATAGCGCACCCCAGCCCCCCACCCCCCACACAGCCCCTCACCGAATGGAAAACGTTCCAGTCTCCCTGTTGTTGCTTGCGGCAGGCGGAAAGGAGGGGGGCGTCACTCAAAATCCAGTCCGAGACGTTGCACGCTCAACTGACGTCACGATCTGCGGGTGCAGGAGATCGGGGTGGTGGACTTTTACGCCGCCGCAAAAACTCTAGTCCATTTCGCGAGCGGCGCAAACCTCGTCGTGCCCGGGCACTAGTTGCTTTGCGCCCCATTAGCGCCCTCACAGGAGGCGCAAAGCAACCGAATTTTTCCCCCCTGGAGTCATAACGGCACAGAAGGAGGCCATTCGGCCCATCGAGTCCGTGCCGGCTCTCTGTAGAGCAATCCAGTCAGTCCCACTCCCCCGCTCTATCCCCGTAGCCCTGCAAGTTTATTTCCTTCAAGTGCCTATCCAGTCTCCCCTTGAAAACATTGAGTGTCTCCGCTTCCACCACTTCTGTCGGCAGCGAGTTCCATGTCCTCACCACTCGCTGCGTAAAAAAGTTTTTCCTCACATCCCCCCTGTATCTCTTGCCCAAAACCTTAAATCTGTGTCCCCTAGTCCTTCAACTAGTGGGAACAGCCTTTCCCCATCTAGCCTATCCAAACCCGTCATAATCTTGTACACCTCTATCAAATCACCCCTCAACCTCCTTTGCTCTAATGAAAACAAATCCAGCTTCTCCAACTTGTCCTTGTAGCTAAGATCCCCCATCCCCGGAACCATTCTGGTAAATCTCCTCTTCACCCTCTCAAGTGCCTTCACATCCTTCCTAAATTGTAGTGACCAGAACTGGACGCAATACTCCAGTTGTGGCCTAACCAGCGCTTTATAAAGGTTCAGCATAACTTCTCTACTTTTGTACTCAATACCTCTATTTATGAAGCCCAAGATCCCATATGCTTTGTTAACCACTCTCTCAATGGCCCAGAAATTGATCCCGCGATGCGAGAGTAAGCACTGCGTACTCTCGCGTATTCCCACTCCAATTGCCGGTTTTCTGCATGCCCTGCGCATGCGCTGAAAACCGGCAATTGCTCTTTTGAAAAGGGGGCGGTTCCTCGGTGCATCGCGTGCGCGCTACAGGCTGCGCGCACGCTGTGCACTTCATGCTTTGGACGCGCAGGTAAGTACTGAAGATTTTAGAAATGTAAAAAGGAGGAGTAAGACCCACTTTTAAGAAGGTAAGTAGTGAATTAAGTATTTTTTTGAATTTTTTTTTACAGGTATATCTTTTTTAGAGACTTTAAAGACAGGTAAGTTTATTTTTATAACTTTTTAAAAGATTTTAAATTTTTTCAAAAATTTAATTTTTTATTTAAAATGGTTAATTTAATTCACTATACTTATTTTATTAATGTGATGGGTTTTTTTTTAAATTTAATTGAGGTTTAGCTGTTATTTTGGGGGGTGTAAGATTCATAGATTTCACAGCACCTATGTGAAACTTATGAATGGAAGATGGTGTGCTGCCATTGGCTCTAACTGAGTCACGTGATCCCACAGCTCGCACGAATTCACTATGCCGCTGGGATACGCAAGCACTGCCCAGCTGATCTCTAGAACATGAAGTTCGTGCGAGCTGGATCTGAAAAAGCACAAGCGAGGTGAGAGATCGCGGGAAAGCCTTACCCCCGCGGGAACAGAGCGAGATCAATTTCTGGGCCAAAATGTCCCGCCACCTTCATGGACCTATGCACATTAACTTCCAGGTCCCGCTGTCCCTGCACACTCTTTAAAACTGTGCCATTAAGTGTATATTGCCTCTCCCTGTTCCTTCTGCCAATATGCATCACCTCACACTTCTCTGTATTAAATTCCATCTGCCACTTGTCTGTCCATTCTGCTAGCCTTTCTATGTCCTGTTGCAGTCGATTGATATCATCATCACTGTTTGCCACACCCCCAAGTTTGGTGTCATCGTCAAATTTAGAAATTCTACTCTGTATTCCAATATCCAGGTCATTTATATATATGTCAAAAAAAGCAGTGGCCCAGCACTGACCCTTGGGGAACACCACTGTCTACCATCCTCCAGTCTGAAAAACAGCCATTTACCACAACTAGCTGTTTTCTGTCCTTAAGCCAATTCCTTATCCAAGCTGCCACTGACCCGCCTATTCCATGAGCCTCAATTTTGTCAACCAGCCTTCTAGGTGATACTTTGTCAAACGCCTTCCTAAAATCCATGTAGACAACATCCATTGCATTCCCTTCATCAATCCGCTCTGTTACTTCATCAAAAAATTCAATTTTATAACATTTTATAACACTTAACACTCACCTCACGTACTTACGACTCCACACTTGCACCCATCACTCACCTCTACATCGCACTTTGAGACCCCTCTGACCCCCGCAGACCTCCTACTCACCTCCTACACCCCGGCGGGGTTCTCCGAGGTCGGGAAGCCTGCACTCGGAAAGGTAAAATGGGACTAATCCTTTTTTCTGCCTGTTAACTACCTGTTAACAGGCAGTTAATAGGATTTAATCCCTTTCCTGCCTCGAGGAGACGGGACCCGGGCCAGCCGCCCCCACATTCTGCAACTTTACCGGCAGTCCCGCCTCCATACCCGCCTCCTCGGGGCTGACAAAATCCAGCCCTAAAATTCCTGCTTGAAAATAATTTTGTTCATCCAAGTGATTTGCCAGTGTTCTTCAGTCCTCCCCATCTCAATTGATTTTGGAATCACCATGAATAATTCTGGCAATTTCTCCTTATGTACCACGAGATACAGCAGCTGTGCGAGGAGGTTTCCTGCACTTAAATATGTCATCATGCTATTTTAAACCGTTCATCCGCCAGCAACTCCAGGCTTATCTACTGCGCAGCTCCTCATATGTTTCCTACCCACCATTTCTGAGAAATACCTGCCTCTTAAATCCCTCAGTCGTCCCCTGTTACTGCAATAAGCACTAAACTCATTCCCAATATCAAATGGTGCATTTCCATATTGTTAAGGTCATTAATTGGCATCAGTGCTACTTGGCTTTGATTGGATGGCTAAATGTCTGACAACACCTAACAGTAGGAGGACATTGTTTTTGTGCTTCGGACAGATTTCCAACAAGTTGATCATGTAAAATATGCTGGCACCTGCCAAGACAGTATTTTTGGTCGTTCCCCTATTTGGAAATATTGACACTCCTTCTATTATAGCAGCAACCATTGCCAGGTTTGAGAGCAATTCAATGAAATGGCCAACGATGACACAAATTATTCAGAATGCCTCAGATTTCCAGATTTACAAGATTTCAAGAGCTTTACTTTATTTTAAAATGTTTTTAAAAATAACTTCGAGCTTCCTCCAGTTCTGGCCTCTTGAGCATCCCTGATTTTAATCGCTCAACCATTGGTGGCAGCGTGCCTTCAGCTGCCAAAAGCCCTAAGCTCTGGAATTCCCTCCCTAAACCTCTCATAGAATCATAGAATCATAGAAGATAGGAGCAGGAGTAGGCCATTTGGCCCCTCTAGCCTGCTCCGCCATTCAATGCGATCATGGCTGATCATCCAAATTCAGTACCCTGTCCCTGCTTTCTCCCCATATCCCTTGATCCCTTTAGCCTTAAGAAATATATCCAACTCCTTCTTGAATCTATTTAATGAATTGGCCTCTACTGCCTTCTGTGGCAGAGAATTCCACAGGTTCACCACTCTCTGGGTGAAGAAATTCCTCCTCATTTCTGTCCTAAATGGCTTACCTCTTATCCTTAGACTGTGACCCCTGGTTCTGGACTCCCCGACCATCGGGAACATCCTTCCTGCATCTAGTTTGTCCTGTCCTGTCAGAATTTTATAAGTTTCAATGAGATCCCCTCTCATTCTTCAAAACTCCAGCGAGTATAAGCCCAATCGACCCAATCTCTCTTCATACGTCATTCCTGCCATCCCAGGTATCAGCCTTGTGAATCTTCGCTGAACTCCTTCCATGGCAAGAACATCCTTCCTCAGATAAGGTGACCAAAACTGCACATAATACTCAAGGTGTGGTCTCACCAAGGCCCTGTACAACTGCAGCAAGACATCCTTGTTCCTGTACTCAAACCCTCTCGCTATGAAGGCCAACATACCATTTGCCTTCTTAACCACCTGCTGCACCTGCATGCTTACCTTCAGCGACTGGTGCACAAGGACACCCAGGTCTCGTTGCACTTCCCCTTCTCCCAATCTATTGCCATTCAGAAAATAATCTGCCTTTCTGTTTTTGACACCAAAGTGGATAACCTCGCATTTATCCACGTTATATTGCATCTGCCACGCTTCTGCCCAATCACCCAACCTGTCCAAATCATCCTGGAGTTTCTCGGCATCCTCCTCGCAGCACACACGCCCACCCAGTTTTGTGTCATCTGCAAACTTGGAGATATTACATCTAGTTCCCTTGTCTAGATCATTAATATATATTGTGAATAGCTGGGGTCCAAGGACCGATCCCTGCGGTACCCCACTAGTCACTGCCTGCCACTCGGAAAAAGACCCGTTTATTGCAACTCTTTGCTTTCTGTCTGTCAACCAGTTCTCGATCCAAGTCAATACCTTGCCCCCAATCCCATGTGCCTTAACTTTACACGCTAATCTCTTATGCGGGATCTTATCAAAAGCCTTTTGGAAGTCCAAATACACCACATCCACTGGTTCTCCCTTATCTATTTTACCAGTTGCATCCGCAAAAAATTCCAGTAGATTAGTCAAGCATGATTTACCTTTTGTAAATCCATGTTGACTTTGTCCGATCCTGTCACTGTTTTTCAAGTGCTCAGCTATTACATCTTTTATAATGGACTCTAGCATTTTCCCCACTACCGATGTCAGGCTTACCGGTCTGTAATTCCCCATTTTCTCTCTACCACCCTTTTTGAATAGTGGGGTAACATTAGCTACCCTCCAATCCATGGGTACTGTTCCAGATTCCATCGAATGTTGGAAGATGATCAGCAATGCATCTACTATTTCTAGGGCCACTTCCTTAAGTACACTAGGATGTAGATTATCAGGCCCTGGGGATTTATCGGCCTTCAATCCCTTCAATTTCCCTAACACCATTTCCCTACAAATACTGATTTCTTTCAGTTCCTCCCTTTCATCAGACCCTATGTTCCCCAACATCTCTAGGAGGTTATTTGTGTCCTCCTTTGTGAAGACAGAACCAAAATATGTATTTAATTGGTCTATCATTTCTTTGTTCCCCATTATAAGTTTCCCTGATTCTGACTGCAAGGGACCTATGCTTGATTTCACTAATCTTCTTCTCTTCACATATCTATAAAAGCTTTTACACTCAGTTTTTATGTTCCCTGCAAGCTTACTCTCGTATTCTATTTTCCCCTTCTTAATTAATCCCTTTGTCCTCCTTTGTTGAATCTTAAACTGCTCCCAATCCACAGGGTTACTGCTTTTTCTGGCCAATTTATATGCCCTCTCCTTGGATCTTATGCTATCCCTAATTTCCCTTGTTAGCCATGGTTGAGTCACCCTTTTTGTTTTATTCTTATGCCAAACTGGGATGAACAAATTCTGTAGTTCGTCCATGCGGTCTTTGAATGTTTGCCATTGCCTATCCACCGTCAACCCTTTGAGTGACATTCCCCAATCAATCCTATCCAACTCGCACCTCATACCATCGTAGTTTCCTTTATTTAAATTCAGGACCCTAGTCTCTGAGTCAACTACTTCACTCTCCATCCTAATGAAGAATTCTATCATATTATGATCGCTCCGACCCAAGGGGCCTCGCACAACAAGATTGCTAATTAATCCTTTCTCATTGCATAATACCCAGTCTAAGATGACCTGATCTCTGGTTGGTTCCTCGACATATTGGTCCAGGAAACCATCCCGTAAACACTCCAGGAATTCCTCCTCCATAGTATTGTTACTAATTTGGTTAGCCCAATCTATATGTAGATTAAAGTCATCCATGATGACTGCTGTGCCCTTATTGCACGCTTCTCTAATTTCCATTTTAATGCCATCCCCAAATCCGCACTACTGTTTGGAGGTCTATATATCACTCCCACTAACGTTTTCTGCCCCTTGTTATTTCTCAGTTCAACCCATACAGAGTCCACATCATTGAGCTAATATCCTTCCTTTCAATTGTGTTAATTCCCTCTTTAACCAGCAATGCTACCCCACCTCCCTTTCCTTTTTGCCTATCTTTCCTGAATATTGAGTACCCCTGGATATTAAGTTCCCAGCCTTGGCCACCCTGGAGCCATGTTTCGGTAATCCCAATCAAATCATATTCGTTTACCTCTATTTGCGCAGCTAATTCGTACACCTTGTTCCGAATGCTCCTTGCATTAAGACACAAAGCCTTCAGGCTCGCTACCTCTCTTTCCTCCTTAAAGAAACTCCTTAAAACCTACCTCTTTGACCGAGCTTTTGGTCACCTGCCCTAATATTTCCTTATGTGGCTTGGTGTCAAATTTTGTTTGATAATCGCTCGTGTGAAGCTCCTGTGAATCCTGGGATGTTTAACTATGTTAAAGGCACTATATAAATACAAATTGCTGTTCTTGTTCTTGCTGGCTTAGTGGGTAAATGCACTACCTGATGTGGTTCGGAACCGCGCAAAGCAGGTCGATCCCGGGTTTAAAACCCTATTTGTGCTCAGTTACCTTATCTCATTTGGGGCAGTAATAGGGACACTATAGCAAAAGCAAAACACTGCGGATGCTGGAAATCTGAAATAAAAACAGAAAATGCTGGAAACACTCAACAGGTCAGGCAGCATCTGTGGAGAGAGAAAACAGAGTTAACGTTTCAGGTCGATGACCCTTCGTCAGGGACACTATAGTTAGCCTCAGTGTCCCTGAACTGGAGAAAGGGAAAGTCAGCCAGGTTTCCTGCTCACGATTGCTATCTAGTGACTCCTCCTGACAAGTGTGTGTGTGGATGGATAGTGGGTGAAAACAGAGCCTCTGAATTTCCGCAAATGTTGTCCCAATCTCCGGCTGTAACTTCAGCAGGAGATCAGCGGAACCCCCAGACGCACAGCTCAAAACATCCATTTCCATCGTTTCTCGGAGGTCCCATCGATTCTCCTCCAAAGTTACAGCATGAGATCAGAACAATCCCAGCTGAAATTCAGGCCCAGGATCAGGCTTGTGTAAGTTGCTGCCCATCATCCAACAGCCTGTCAACACTCGTGTAGGGTGGCAGGTCAGGAATGACCACTTGGGTATGCTGCTGGAGGGCTGCTGGCACCCATCAAGGCCAGCATTTATTGCCCATCCCTAGTTGCCCTTGAGAAGGTGGTGGTGAGCCACCTTCTTGAACCGCTGCAGTCCATGTGGTGAAGGTACTCCCACATTGCTGTTAGGGAGGGAGTTCCAGGATTTTGACCCAGCGACGATGAAGGAACAGCGATATATTTCCAAGTCAGGATGGTGTGTGACTTGGAGGCGAACTTGGAGGTGGTGGTGTTCCCATGCACCTGCTACCATGTCCTTCTAGGTGGTAGAGGTCACGGGTTTGGGAGCTGCTGTCGAAGGAGCCTTGGCAAGTTGCTGCAGTGCATCTTATAGATCTGCCTTTTCAGTTGTACCTAGCTACACCGGGTGCTTATTTCATACTGGGGTTAGTTAATCCATTGGATTTGAGGTGGCAATCATGGAAAATGGGTGTATGATGCCAATACTGCTTCAGTTAAATATGCGCGCCTGTATTTGAGTGGGCTCCTCTGCCATCCAGCATAATTTTCACCAGAAAATACAATGGTCAAACAAATAGGCGAAGATCCAGCATAACTGGTCCCCAGTCCATTTCTTCACCCTAGTATTGCCTGAAATCAGACAGTAAATGAGATGAATATCATGCCTCTTATCTCTCAGTCACTGTTACTGTAATCTACAGCTATTAAAAACCGAGCTTTGCATCGTTGAACCACAGCTTTTATGATTTATCTTATCTGCTCTTCACTTTGCAACCTGGGCAGAATCCAACACTATGGCCTTTAGCCCTTGGCCTAGGTTTCTTAATTTTCCAAAAAAAAAGGAATTCCATACTATGGGATTTAATGGAATTGCAATTCTCTGTTAGAATCAGAGTGATGGTCACATAAGCTGTACTCAATACTGCAATTCCAGACTGGGACATATAATTCAGCTTACTGGGTGATTCAGTGAAAGAAGTGAGTGTCACCTCTTGGATCATTGTTCAAAGCCAACCCAGAGTAATGGGATGAAAGTATCCTCTCTACACTGACTGTAAGGGTCTGTAGAAACAAGTTCAGTCACTCTCAATCCCATTCCTTTTGGGCTTGGGCTTGGGCTGACAATATAAAACACCCACCCTCGTTCAGCGCTAATCGGCACTGAATTGGCAATGTCACTCTCCAATAGCCAGTGTGGGAAATGGAAATGGTCACATCGGTGCAGTAAGGGATGCTCTTCTGAGGTTAGGGCAGAGGAGAAAAAGCTTTGATCTAACAAAGGTATAATTGGCCGGAAAGTGTTTGATGCTGAAACTGAGTGGCCCCAAATGGAAAATCTTCATTTCCCAGCATGAACTTATCTCATTTTGACAAAACTCCTCACAAAAAAAGAAAAAAGAAGAGAAAAAGGCTTTCATCTCAATGCCATTGTGTACCGGGCAAGGTAAGTAATATTTTAATTGTCCAAGTCCCCACAATGACGTTCACATCATTTGAATATTAATGCCGCCTCACTGATCAAACACAAGTTTAAAAGGAGCAAAAACTTCAAATAAATAGCTTATGAAATGAACAAATATATTTTATTGTGAGTGAACTCGTGTGAAGCGATGCTGTAAATGAGCTCCTATGTTTACCTATGAGCTCATTCTATTCTCCTATCTCCACCCCTGTATTTACTGTTAAGAGCAGGTCTAGTTACAGTAAGTTGCGTGAATGAATTGACCTCTGGCATTGACCCAGACACACCTGTCTGCCAAGCAATTAATCGCAGGTATATTCAGGCAGCTTTGCAGAAGCCAGCCTCAGCCCTTGGGGTCTACTGTGGCTGACTTATTAACAGAAAGAATGCAGCACACCAGTTAAACAAAATGAAAACCAAAAGCATATTATTTGCATTCAGCGAAAGACTTCACCTATTTAGTAACCTCCTTCCCCCACTCACCCAGTTAAACAGACATAGAGGGTCATTTTAACCTAACTTACTAATGGGCGGAAAATTCACGGGAGCGGGTGAAGCACCAATTTTCCACCCCGCCCAATATTACTGCTCACTGATTTCAATAGAGAGTAAAATTGGGCGGGTGTTAAATCAGTGGTTGCACCCGATCCCGTCAGTTTCCCAATGGGAGGGTTAGGCTAGAGTTTCCCCCATAAAGTCCGTAGATACATATATAGATATACTAAAAAGCAGAACAGGATTATTAGGAAGTATACACAATCAAAGGTGCTAGAAGGACAACCAGTCTTCTTCTTCTTAGGCAGTCCCTCGGAACCGAGGATGACTTGCTTCCACACTAAAAATGAGTTCTCAGGTGACTGATGAGTCCAATGCGGGACCTACAGTCTCTGTCACAGGTGGGGCAGACGGTGTTTGAAGGGGCGGGTGGGTGGGGTGCTTGGGTTGACGTGCGCTCCTTCCGCTATTTGCGCTTGGCTTCCGCTTGCTCCCGGCAAAGAGACTTGAGGTGTTCGGCACCTTCCCGGTTGCTTCTCCTCCACTTTGTGCAGTTTTGGGCCAGGGATTCCCAGGTGTCGGTGGGGATGTTGCACTTTTTCCAAGGAGGCTTTGAAGGTGTCCTTGAAGCGTTTCCTCTGCCCACCTGGGGCTCTCTTGCCGTGCCGGAGCTCCGAGTAGAGCGCTTGTTTTGGGAGCCTCGTATCGGGCATGCGGACGATGTGACCCGTCCATCGGAGCTGATCGAGCGTGGTCAAAGCTTCGATGCTGGGGATGTTGGCCTGAGCGAGAACACTGACATTGGTGCACCTATCCTGCCAATGGATTTGCAGGATCTTGCAGAGGCAGCCAGTCACTATAAAGAGGACATGGCACCAAAAGGTTAAAGGGCAGGTGGGATTTTTGAAGACCAAGAAATGCGAGATACTGGGGGAGGTTGCAGCTCTGCAAAGCTTTGAAGTACTTTTTTCCACAACTGCTTTCACCACAGACCTCGGTCATTTCTGAAAGTAGGTAAACAAAATGCAAACGATGCGTTTCCGCTTGTGGAGAAGATAGTTGTCAGCATGTGACAAGGACCGGCCACTCACTCATGCTCATCAAGAGATTGGAGAACGTGCAAGCCCTGAAACATTTTAGAAGCAGCTGGACGCTGTGAATGGGAGAACTAAGGGACTCATTGCACGGTCCCATGCTCCCGGGCGGGGGAAATAAGGGAATAAGTGCTCCAACATTTTAGCCCCGAATTTCTGGCCTGCACTCCCTGTGACTGTGGCTTTCCGCTGGTGTTGTGGAAGGTATAAATAGCCTTTCTTTTTGCATGGATGAGCTAGGATGGGAACACTGACCTTCCTGATCCTACCTACTACCTTGTGACGCACCAGGCGGAGATAGAATGCGTTTGAGTGTTTAAAAATAAACAAGTATAGAAGGAAGGAAATTCTGTGCAGCTCATGGACAAAGGATGGCATGAGAGGACTGGAAAATAACTAATATTGTTCTAGGTTTTAAAAAAAGTCAAAACCAGTAAGAGTAGAAATTATATACTGTTAGCTCGACACCTGCAGTGTGACAGATACTAAAGTGCCCTGTAAATAATGTAGCTTAAAAATATTTAATATCTAAGGCAATAAATTGAAGTCACATGATTTTATGAGGTCATGCTTAATAAATTCCTTGAAATCGGTTGACTGTGTAACTAAGTTAGTGAATGAGGTAATGCATATAATATAACTTGCCTTTCAGAAGGTACCTTACAGGTGATTCATGTTTACAGTGAAAGCTTGTAGGATCCAAGATGAAGTTATATGTTAGACATCAATTGGTTAGATACCAAGATACAGAGCGTAGGAGTCAATTGCTGTAGAATCATAAAATTATAGAATCACACAGCACAGAAGGAGGCCATTCAGCCCATCATGCCTGTGCTAGCTCTTTGAAAAAGCTATCCAAATAGCCCCACTCCCCAGCTCTTTCCTCATAGCCCTGCAAATTTCTCCTTTTCAAGTATATATCCAATTCCCTTTTGAAAGTTACTACTGAATCTGCTTCCACCACCTATTCAGGCAGTGCATTCCAGATCATAACAACTCACTGCGTAAAAAACATCTCCCCTCTGGTTCTTTTGTTTGTGTCTTCTAGTTATCGACCATCCTGCCAATGGAAACAGTTTCTTCCTATCTACTCTATCAGAACCCCTCATAATTTTGAAATAATAGTTTTTATTGGGCATCTGTGGTGAGAGAAATTTTCCAGAGCTCAGTTTTGGAGCCATTTCTGAAGAAAGCTGTTTTCAGTAGAATGTTTAAGTTTGTAATTGGTATAATACTGAGCACGAATGTTGGATGGTCTGACTTCTAAACCGATGCTGGTGCCTAGTGTATGGAGACCAACAATATGGTGGGGAGAAGAAATCTTAAAGACTCCCTCACCCTCAATAAAAAACAAATATTCAATGAAGCATGGCTGTTGGAATCATTGGCAAATGTTAACATGACAAAATGTTACTGACAACTGGCAACCTGGACAAGAAATCAGATTGACTCAAAATGCTGATCTCTTTATGGAGACCTTGAAAGATCACCCATGACATTGGTCATGGTTCAAGATCTACAGTGTGATTTCTGTGACAGGAGTTCGCCTATCGCTGTGATACAGCAAATATATCACATGACTGACATAAAAAATATGACGTGCGAGGTTACGGAAGTGGAAGTAGGCTGTCTTGGTGATGGAGCGGATATGGATTCGGAAGATCAGCTCGGGGTTAAATAGGATGCCAAGGTTGCGAACAGTCTGGTTCAACCTGAGACAGTGGCCAGGGAGAGGGATAGAGTCGGTGGCTAGGGAATGGAGTTTGTGGCGGGGACCGAAGACAATGGCTTCGTTCTTCCCAATATTTAATCGGAGAAATTTCTGCTCATCCAATACTGGATGTCAGACAAGCAGTGTGACAAATGAGAGACCGTGGAGGTGTCGAGAGAGGTGGTGGTGAGGTAGAGCTGGGTGTCATCAGCATGCATGTGGAACCTAACGTGTTTTTGGATGATATCACCGAGGGGCAGCATGTAGATGAGAAATAGGATGGGGCCAAGTGTAGATCCTGGGGGACTCCAGATGTAACAGTGCGGGAGCAGGATGAGAAGTCATTGCAGGTAATTCTCCGGCTACAACTAGATAGATAGGAATGGAACCAGGCAAGTGCAGTCCCATTCAGCTGGACGACAGAGGAGAGGCATTGGTGGAGAATGATGTGGTCAACTGTGTGAAAAGCTGCAGACCGGTCGAGAAAGGTGAGGAGGAATAGTTTACCCCGGTCACAGTCACATAAGATGTCATTTGTGACTTTGATAAGGGCCACGTCAGTGCTGTGGCAGGGGTGGAAACCTAATTGGAGGTTGTGGTAACAAGTTGTGGGAAAGTTGGACACAGCTTTGGGAGGACTTTGGAGAGGAAAGGGAGGTTGGAGATGGGGCAGTAGTTTGCAAAGACAGAAGAGTCAAGGGTGGATTTTTTGAGGAGGAGCTGATGATGGCAGATTTGAAGGGAAGAGGGACAGTACCTGAGGAGAGGAACTGTTAACAATATCAGCTAACAGTATGTACAGGAGATTATAAGAGGGAGGAGCCGGGAAAGACCAACACAGCAAATAAATCACCCGAGTGAACAAATAGGATGAAAATAATAACAGTGCATCATTTTTTTGAAGGTCCTTGCCATGGGAAGGGAAATTAATATTAATAATTGGAACAAAAAAGATAGCAGTTGTAGGCCAGGACGGCTTTAACTGATTCATTTTTGTCTTATTAGTTGAGTGGATGGTAGATAGTTACCCAGAGTCACCACTTAACAACAACTTGCATTTACATAGTGTCTTTAACATTGTAAAACATTCCAAGGAGCTTCAAAGGAGAGTAATCAGTCAAAATCTGGAACGCTTTGGAAGTCCACCCAGCTTCCATGCTCCTTATTCCCAGTGGGCCTCACCTCCATCCAGCAGAATGGGCAAAAGGTTCATAAAAGCATTTCAAGCATCCAGTGGGCGCAGCGACAAGCCGATCAAGCCACCTGAGAGAATTTGGTTAAATCAGTGAAACAAAATCAATCCTGGCTTCACCTTGAGCTCGACCTTCAACAGCACTTCTTTTTCCAAAGTAAAAATGTTTAATACCAAGAAGATTTTTTTTCAGTTTATTAAATGAACCTGTGGATCTGCTGTGACATTGCTTATATTAATTCGAAGGGCTATACTGTGTAACAAGCACTGGGGCATTATGTCAAGTAATGCATAATGTATTATTCTGCTGCTACGGTGTATTTACGTGAATGCGGCCTGTCCCTTTAAGGCTAAAAAGTGTAATTGCTGTAAATAGGTGTACGTTGAAATTGATTAGAGGATAATCACATCCTGGGGTCAATTAGAGGGTAAAATAAAGAAAGATTTTGCATTTATATAGCACCTGTCACAACCTTAGGACATCCCAAAGTGCTTTAGAACCAATGAAGTATTTTTTTAAATTGTAGTCACCATTGTATAAAAACACGGCAGCCGATTTGCACACAGCAAGTCCCACAAACAGCAACCATCTGTTTTTGGTGGTGTTGGTTTAAGGATAAATGTTCACCAGCACACCTTCCCTGGTCTTTGAAAAGTGCCATAGATCTTTTACGTTCACCCAAGAGGGCAGATAGGGTCTCAGTTTAATGTCTCATCTGAAAGGCAGCACCTCCGACAGTGCAGCACTCCCTCAGTACTGCACTGGAGTGTCAGCCTAGATTATGTGCTTAAGTTTTTGGAGTGGAGCTTAAACCCCCAACCTTCTGACTCAGAGGCAAGAGTGTTACCCACTGAGCCATGACTGACACCCTAGAGTGCTTGTGGATCTGGTGTGGCATTGCTTATGTTAATTCGAAGGGTTATACTGTTTTATAAGGACAAGGGTGTTATATCAAGTAATGCACAATGTAATTATTTCCCTGTGGATTGACAAGTGCTTGTAAATCCCTGGCTTGTCCCCAAGATCAGGAGCCCAGCAGGAAATGTTTGGCTTTGTTTTTCTTATTACATTTTTTAAAGACTGTTTTGAATCTATAGCAAAGTGTGGCACCATGAATTGTAGCGCCTGAAGTGTGATGGACATGGATGAGTGCCAGGCACAAAACAGATACAATTAGGGAAGTTTTCCAATTTGCCGCCTGGGTATATAACTGGCACTGCGGATTGGCCGCCCATTATCAAACTAGACAGCCAATCCCCACCATTGGTTTTACACCTTGGTGGCAAGTTGAAAATCTACCCCCATGATTTAAGAGATACCCTTCCATATGTTTAGTCAGTTCACATAAATAACTAGGAGGAGTTAAGCTAAATTAATAAATTGTGTCCTAAACAATGAGAGAGTAACTCAAGCCGTTTATCAATGTTATCAGACCCCCAAGATATGATATTGGTTGAAACGTATGACCAAATATACGCTAGGGACAAAAGGAATTTTAGGAATAAGAAAAGGCCACTTCACCCAAAAAAAAACCTGCCACTTTTTGATTAATAACAACCCCACTTTCTCTGCTGAAGACCTCTGTTCTGGTCCAAAGTATGACTCCCCACTTTAACTCCCCTCCCATTCCCACTTTGTCTTTGGCCTGCTACTCTGTGACAGCCAAGCTCAGCGAAAGCGGTAGAAGCAGTATCTCCTCTTTCCCCATGGCACTCTGCAGCCCTCTGGTCTGAACACCGATCGTTATTAACCAGACCTTATCAAAATCACCCATTTGTTTTTACAGCAGGGACTGAAGGGGAATCAACTGGTTGGCGTCTGGGCCGAGTTGGGAGGCAGATTGGTGTTGTGGATGTAGACCCTTTGTCAGACTACATTTCTGGTGTTAGGGTTGGGTTCTGCACCCTCAGCCTACAGGCCTGTTTTTTCTCCTTCTAGGACTGACGTAGCTCATTGTTTAGCAGCATTTCATTTAGCCCTGATTCTGCAGACTTGTTTTTCCCAATTTCTTCCCTTTTTCTTTGGAGGGCTTTCAAACAGGAGTCAGCCCGGCTCAGTGAGTGGCACTCTCGCCTCTGAGTCAAGAAGGTTGTGGGTTCAAGTCCCCCTCTAAAGACTTGAGCACAAAATCTAGGCTGACACTTCAGGGCAGTACTGGGGGAATGTTACACTGTCAGAGCTGCTGTCTTTTGGATGAGTCCCCATCTTCCCTCTCAGGTGGATGTAAAAGATCTCATGGTACTATCTCGAGGAAGAGCAGGGGAGTTATCCCTTGTGTCCTGGCCAACAACTAACCCTCAACCAACACCTACAAACAGTTATCTGGTCATTATGTTTGCTGTTTGCAGGATCTTGCTGTGCACAAAGTGGCTGCAGCATTTCCTACATTACAACAGTGACTGCACTAAAAAAAATTACTTCATTGGCTGTGAAGCGCTTTGTGAAGTCCAGAGGTTATGAAAGGCACTATATCAATGCAAGTTTTTCTTTCTCACCATCTTTACTATTTGCACGTTCCTTTGTTTTTTAAACATCTTTCATTGTCTCATTGAGATGATCTTTTCTATTATCTCGCAATCGTTTCATTTAACCAAGTTGCAAGTTCATTCAACCCATTAACTCACGCTCTGTGATCAGATAGTTGTCTTATTGTTGCTTTCCCTCCTTTTTCAGATTCTGCTACAATACTTATCTCAGTTTTCAGTTCTGAAGAGGGGTTCCATACGGAACGTTACCCTGCCTTCCCTCGTTACAGATTCTGACCAACCTGGTCCAGCATTTTCTGCTTTTGTTTCAGATTTCCAGCTTTTGCAGATTTTTATTTAATTGTTGTATGGTCTTTAACAATTCCTTATCTATCCTGTGACCTTTTTTTCCACCTCATTACAATATAGTAACAACTGACAATGTCATTTCGCCGTAATCAACTATTGGTAATGACTTAACAACCATACGGTAATGTGACTCGTTCAGTGTGAACATCATTGCTCATCAATGAAGCAAAGTTCCAGTTACAGACTCAGCACTGTAGGGTGTTGTGAGGGACAAAACACGGATCCAAAACTGAATAGAACCACATCTATAAATATGATTATACAATCATAGGCCCCGATTTTGCTAACCTCGGCGGGCGACGTCGGTGGCGGGTCATGACCCTGCTGTGTAGAATGAATTTCTCTTGATTGGGCTTGTTAAGCCCGCCCAGCGCGTTTCCCGGGCCAATTAGAGGAAGCAGGTCTGGTGATGTCATTTAACGGCGCGTTATTAGCCAGTTTCCTTAAAGGGACCATGTCCAACTTTATTTTGACATTCGTGCTGTCAGTGTTCTACAGCATTGAGGTGCTGCAAACACTGACAATCACTGCAGAGAGGTGCACGGCTGCACCCAGGCTCTCCCATGCCTCCCTCTATATGCTTATGGAGGGAGTCACAGCACGCAGGGAGGTCCTCTTCCCTGCCCATGGGCGAAGAGACTTCCCCAGGAGATCAACACAGCCTGGTTGCACATTGCAGAGGAGGACACAAGCAGCGATGTGGTCAGGAGGACCTGGGTGCAGCGCCGCAAACGTTTCAATGATCTCAGTAGATTATGAAACGTGAGTACAAAGCCACACTCAACCTCATCCTGCTGTGCCTCTCATCACATCCCCATCACTCTGCCTTCCCTATCCTACTCCTGCACATCCTTACTCACACCAACTTACCTTGCACCTCCACCCATCACTCTCTATCTATATTAGCACATCCCCATCTCACTAGCCACCCCTCACACTCACCCTCATCCTAGTGCAATCATACCAACTAACAACACACAAGGGTAGGCACTTGGGTGTTTTATCCAATGCTCATGTAAAGTTTCTGTTAATGTGGTGTCAAACATTGAAACCTTTATTTTCAACACTTTGCCTTCTTGGACAGATTTGTGTGCACCTTTGGAAGTGGCTTAGTGAGTTGCAGTGAATGGTGAGACAAAACGATACCCCCAGCAATGGTGATGAGTGTGAAAGGAATGGCTTGGACATTGTAGGGATGCTTTATGGTGTTGGTGTGGGGTGGTGCCAACCTGGCGCATCATGTGGCAGCCAGGGTGCACAGCGTCAAGTGAAGTAAATCTGGCCAAGGTGAGGCCATCCCTGGCCTCCCGGGCAGCAATGTGGTCGGGTGTTGATGCCCTCTGTCCTGTGCAGCATCAGTTGGTTGCGCAGAAGGTTGGTGTTGTTGTTGGTGCTGCTGGTGTCACTGGTGATGCTGGTGTTGGGGCTGATCGTGGTCCGATTCTGAGGGCCAAGGTGAGAGAGTACAAAGAGCACCCATGCTGATGGAATAGATGGCAGGTGAAGCAGAGATGACAGAAGTGATCTGTCAATGGTGAGAGCGGTAATGAGGTCAGACAGGATGGAGACTTGCGTAAAGACTCGCAGCATGGTGAATCTGTTGTGGAAATGCAGTGAGGAAGAGCTTGTGGCTGAGGGAAGATATCTCTGTAAGGTGGGAGCTTTTACTTTACATTTGAAGCTGTCAACTCAACAGCTGATTCAATGGCCACTGAACTCCCGCCTCAGCTTGACAGACGTGGTCCACGACCAGCATGGACCCCATGGGCGAGCACGTAAAATCTATAGGTGAGCTCAAATATGTTCTTAATCATAATCTAAACAAGGTCATAATGACCTGAATTGGATCCCCCGCCGCTGCGTGTCGGGTCTGCTCAGAGCTGACAGACCCAACATCGGGGAAAGGCGCGTGGGGGCATGTTCACAGTGGGGTCCCGATCTGCTGGGGAAAAAAAAACACTTTCCCACCTGACCCGCCATTGATCGCGTCCGCTGACCCCCCGGAAAATCCAGCCCGTAGAATCATACAGTAGAGAAGGAGGCCATTCGGCCCATCGTGCCTGTGCCGGCTCTTTGAAAGAGCTCTCCAATTAGTCCCACTCTCCTGCTCTTTCCTCATAGCCCTGCAAATGTTTCCCCTTCAAGTATTTATCCAATTCCCTTTTGCAAGTTACCATTGAATCTGCTTCCACCACCCTTTCAGGCAGTGCATTCCTGATCATAACAACTCGCTGTGTAAAAAATGCCTCCTCATCTCATCTCTGGTGTTTGCCAATTATCTTAAATCAATGTCCCTGATTACCGACCCTCCTGCCAGTGGAAACCATTTCTCCCTATTTACTCCATTAAATCTCCCCTTAACCTTCTCTGCTCTAAGGAGAACAATCCCATCTTCTCTAATCTCTCCACATAACTGAAGTCCCTCATCCCTGGTACCATTCTAGTAAAAATGTATATGATATAAAAATAATAGACTTACTGGACGGAGGTCATGGCTTTAACCCTCACTGCACTCGTGCGGAGGTATCTAGCCTGCAGTGTCAGTAAGATAGCTGACCAAGCAGTAGAGGTGGTCTACTTGGTGTGAAAAAAATAGATGGACTCGGTCAGCGATCTAAACTGTGTCAATCTACAGACAACTGAGCCTGTGGAGCAAATCAAAGCCCAATTTTTTGCTTTTGGCTTCCAATTCCGCAATGCGCAATGAGTCCCAGGAGATGGAGAAAAGGGCATAAATAAAAAGATATATAAACAAAGTAGGGTAAATTAGAAAAAAAAGTCAAAGCAAACTTAAAATGATAAAAAAGGGAAAGAGGAAAAGGGAAGACAGGGGAAGCCAATGTAAAGTCTCTCAATTTTTATTGCTATTTAAAATTGTTTAAAAGCTGTAACTATTACAGTAATAAAGCTACTGCTGACATCTTGGTGGCTTTATTACACCAGAATGTTTGTATTTGTTTCAGCGTCAAAGACCAGGGAGCTTGGAATTTGCCTGGATCTGTTGGCAGTCTAAGGGTTAATCTCATTCTGGAGCTTGGATGTCAGTTATAAACCATTTACGCTTCTTTCTCTTGGTTTATATTACCTGAACCCCTTGAGGAGACTTTTGCCTAGCAATCTCTCACAAGTATTCATTAGTCTCTATAGCAATCTCTGTGTGTACTTTATTACCAGGTGAAAAATCTGGTGCACCTATTGTACTCAAGTGGCATCATGTACTTATTGTCCTTGTACCCTTTCACATACATCATTTTGTATCTTATGTTCCTCCCTCATGTTACAAGTCAACTCAAAATTGATATGAAGTTTGACATTCCGCCTACCTGGGTTATTTTAAGCTGTCAAGGCTCTGCTGATATTTGTAACGCACTCCACTTTGCTGTCATGGTATATGACCTCAACCAAATCATTCGCCTTTGATTCACTGCCAGCATTGTTACCCTGTAATTACTACATTGCACATCTTATTCCACCCTCCCCCCTCAATCTTCGCTTCTAAACCGGATTGCAACACAAGAATTAGCTTTTAGACACCAGCTTTTAGAAATAAGTTTATCCACATGAAGCTATCAGCACTGCCCAACTTTAAAATACCTGGGTCAGAGCACAGTCAGGCTTTATTAACAAATGAACTGAAAGGATAGATCTTCTTGTGACAATGGCCAGAGTTTAATGCACTAAGTCAGCCATCATACTCAGCCCAGCAGAGCATCTAGTGTCCACAGTAGATCATGGTTGGTGCACTGCTCCTCTGAGATGGGGCTAAGGAGTCGTTGGAACAGATGAGAGCTTTCCTCTTCATCCAACTGGGCTGCATTGAAGTGGGAGCACTTGGAGACATGGGAGTCTAAAGTCCAAGGAAATGTCCTACTTGCGACACTGGCAATAGAGAAAGCCCCAGTTCTCACGGAAAGACGATTTGAGATTTGAGAGTGTGGAAAAATAAATGTTCACTCCCAAGATTATAAACTTTATGTTGCACTCATCTCTGTTTGAAATAGAAGTTGCCGATTCAGACACGTGACACAGATGGGTTTGGATTTTAAATTTGTTTTTATTTGCAAAATATCATGTATTCCATAGGAAAATAAAAAAGTACATACAGATCCATAATTATATGTTCGGGGACTTAAAATTTCTTACAAAAATCTATTCAACCTGTTTTAAAGAATATTTACCCTAGTTTCTTTTCAAATCATATGTACAGTCACATTCCAGTGGAAATTAAACCAGTCCAGCTGAATAACTTCCCAATGTTTCAAATTGCCATGAAGGGCTGTCAATATATATATATATATATTTATACATACACATAGGTTGTCAATCTCCGTTAAGCAGACTTTGTACAAAACACACTTCCATGCGTAAGCAACAAACCAAGTCCTGCAATACAGCGACATTGTCCATATGTACACACCACAGCACATATCACTGAGCAACACCAACAATGCCAGGATAGAATAAAGAGATTGTTTCTTGGAGCTGTTTGCATTCGCCCACCGTGTCTGAAATATCTGTTGCACACTCAGCGGGTTGCAATCAAACAGCTTGTAGCGTGTCCATAGCAGTTTAAAAATCGGTTTAATAACCTACTTTAGCCCAAATATAGGCTTACTATTTTCAGTGCCACCTTTATGGCACACACTTTTGGCCCAAGAAAGGCTAGAGTCTGATAATGTAGAGAATTAAAAATAAAATACCACTAACACATCCAGCTTCTCAAAATTCACCACTTAATGCCCATGGAGCACATCCCCCAAATGGAGCAACTCATCAGTCCAGTGCAGGCCAGGATATCTCACTCCAACTGATGGCAATTTGTTTGCCAGCAAACATATCTGTAGAGTTAGTGAATTTTTATTGGAAAAAAAGCTTTTTCTGATCATGCATCTCCAACTCTCCAACCACTGGAGTTCTTCCCAAATTTGTAGACCAGCCTCCTCCCATCCACTCGCTCCAGGATTTCACGCTTGTAATAATATCTGCAAAAGAATGGGAGCGGTTAGAGTGGATTATGTCGCTGCATTTCTCTCAACAGCTCTGTACTCCTATCAACGATGTTGCTTAGCAACAGAATGTTTAACTAGTTCTTAATTCATTTGTCTAACTGAAGGCATCATAATTATATGTTCTACAACTTAATCATTCAAAATTAACACTTTCTTGGCATGGATCCATGTAGATTGGCCTCCATTTCGAAATTCTCCTCCCCCCAAACCATGGACTGATCAACCAAGATGGCAGACAGATGATCCACTCCTGTGCCTCCACGAGTGTCAGCAGTAGGAGGGGTGCCACAGTCCCTCCGAGTCACACACCATCCTGACTTGGAGATAACTCGCCGTTCCTTCATGATCGCTGGGTCAAAATCCTGGAACTCCCTCCCCAACAGCACTGCAGGAGTACCTTCACCATATGAACAGCAGTGGTCCCAGGTGGCTCACCACCACCGTTGAGTGCAACTAGGGATTGACAATAAATGCCAGCAACGCCCATATCCCAGGAATGAGTATTAAAATAAACCTCTCCTACAAGATCGGCTCACCTCATGGCTCTGCTGAGCTTCTCATAGGTCATGCTGCTGTTCTTTTTCTTCTCTCCCCAGAGCTGCGCGACAGCCTCGGATTTTAGAAATTTAAAGATTCCCTCTGACCGGTCTTCCCATTTCAGAAGACCATTGTTGATCTCTGGATGAAGGAGGATATCCCTAATAAACTCCCAGAGGTGTGTGCCACGAGGGGCTGCAAAACACAAGAGAAAGGCAAATTTAGAAGCAAAAAAAAAACCCACAAGGGTTAAATATACAGGCACAACAGAAGTCAGAACAGCTGCTGAGAGAAGCCCACACGACACCCTGGGTATTAGTAATGGTGGTTGAATATCTGGGCATTAGTAATGGTGGTTGAATATCTAACAGTTTGAATACTTGCCACCAATGGCCATAAAGGGAACCTAATAAGTTGTTAGCAAGCCATCCATCAACAAATTCTCCTTGGTCCACCCAAGTGTTTTGATGTTATTGAGGATATTAATAGCAGCTCCAAGCTTGGAAAACCACCAACCCAATAAGGCTCAAGGCCTGTCAGCTTAACCAAATCATAAAATTAGCACCTCAAAACACTTCACACAATGAATTACTTTTGAAGGGCATTGACGGTAGTTATGTAGGTAAACACAGAAACCATTCTGCATCGACCATGTCTCACAAACATGAATAACCAGTTGATCTGGTTTTTGGACGATACTGAAGGGAGACAATGGTAGGAACAATGTGTTTCAGATAAGGACAGTGGGGAGGGGAGGGAGGGAAATTAAGGGAACAGATTTGAAATGGGTAGATGGCAGTTTGGATTAAAGCTGAACAAGCTGAATGGATCCGTTAAAGAGCTATAGCTAAGAAAATACATTTCTCGCATCGGAGAATGACTTTAATGAGAAGTCCCATCCAGAATTGGCTTCCTGTGAATGGAGCTACTTTTATTTGGCGACACAAGTTTCTCATACCATAGCGATAGTACTGACTCACTTACATTGTTTGCTTTTCTTGGTTTCTACACAGTTCTTTTCTTCTTTGCCAAATTTTCTTGGCCTTCCTCTTCCTCGTTTGAGGGGTTTGGAATCACTGCTTGAAATTTTGGGAAATCCTTCTGCATTAAAAAAAAGACAGTGAAAATATTAGCCCCAAGATACTGGATTATCTACTGGTCAGACTGAAATATATTGGAATTGAGAAAATGGTTTCAGATGCAGTATTAAAAAGTTCAATTACAGTCTAACTACCAAAAAATTAATGGTTCTTGATCTTGAAACAACAGAGCAGTTAAAAATAAAGTCCTATCGAGCACATTTGGCCAACTACACAAAAAAACTTGACAAATAAAAACCCTGAATGTTTAGCAAGACTATTTAAGAGATGAATGTCAATTTTAATAGAAATTTACATAAGGATTTATTGGGGCCGTGGGTTAGCACAAAGTCCTTTACCTCCAGGACTTGGATCCAAGGCCAACTCAAGGCAATGGAATTCTACATTCTGCTCAATATTTGCAGAGCTCTCAGTAAAATGGAGAACAAATGGTTCCACTGCTACTGGGCACCAGTCCACAGTGTAGAACTGGCCATAATTCAGCCTTCATTGACACTAGATCACAAGTCTTCCTCACAGTAGCCACAACACAGTTGCTGTGATAGATGGAAATTTTACAGGAGGGGATGCCCATGCAAGATTCTGAGGGGGGGGGTTTAACAGGGCATTCTCAGGACAGCTAACCCTGACCAGGGAGTACATGATACGCTGGAGAAAGGAACAAAGGAACACAGTACCAATATTCAATGTCAATTGATTAGAAATAAATCCCACCCCCCAAAAATAAAATAAAAAGTGAACATAAATGTGAAAGTTGCTGCATGTCACCTGTCCCCTTAAAACAAATTGAAGAAATGTTTACCATTTTGGGCTGCATATTGACTATTTGTTATCGAGTGATCAAAATCTGATTCGCTTCCACCGGAGTCTGGAGAGTTTGGAGCCTGGGAACCTGAAATACACCAAGAATGGAACACATTACATCAAGCACATTACTCGAGTTCATTTAGCTGGACGGTATAAATTAAGCAGTAAATAATGTTAAAACTGAAGTAAAATAAACTTTAAAAATACATACAATCTTCAACTAACTGGTTTGAATGTCCCAAGAGATTTACCACAACACAAACCAACATAGTCTAGACAAAACAGCTACCAAAGGCACAGCAGAAGTGACTGAGCATTCAGCCCTTTCCCCCCCCCCCCCCCCCCTCCAAACAGCAAAGGGCCAACTGAGAGCCACAATGGAACGGCTCTACACTTGCCTGGTAGACAAGGTGGAAGCCAGTAGATGGATCACCATGTAGTGCATGGAAGTGTCCCATCTCAATGAGAGGAGAAAAAGATGGCCTCGTATTTGTTGGCTCACTGAAGATGCCACCTGTTGGCCAACCATGAGCCAGCATTAAGCAACACAGCCCAGACTGTCCCACAAATCATGGAGATGAATGTCTGCTAACTCCTGAACTCAAGGCTCAGAAAAAAAAGTTAATAAGCATGGAATACAGAGTTAGTTCCTACATTGTTTCATGCAGATCTACAGTTCCTATCTACATAATGAATACGTTTAAAGTTCAGTACATGAAGCAATGGCCTTTAGCAGCTTATCGTACAAAATTAAGACCTTCAGTAAATTAGCTGGATTATTTCACCGACTGCTCAGATTGCTGTGCTACCAAATACTCTCAAACAAACAATGTACAGTTTTTATTTTAATACCTAGTGATCCCAGTCCATTGCCTACCCAATCAACCATATGTACCAGCTAAGCTTGCCATTTGTAGGAGGCTAGATCTGCTGTGTACTGTGTGTTGGGAATCTCGCACAGAGTATTTATTAACAAGGGCCAATTTACCTGGATTGGAGTCATCAATGCTGTATGGAGATGTGGGTGCAGATTCATATCCAGGGTCACTGGGCTGGAAATCAGGCAAGGTTTTCCAATGATCTGGTGATTCTTCATTGTCGAATTCACTCCAGGCTAGAAGCAAAAAAAAAAAGTGTGTTAGTGAAGATAGAACACTTCAATGTTTTACACAAACCACAACAGATAAAAAGCCACCTCATTAAACACAAATATTACCAAGATAAAAAAAGGGAGCAAAATTCCCCACGTTTACTTGGCCAAGGACAGGGGCAAAAGGACACAGCAGTTGGCAGACAAAGGAGCTCAAACTCCAATCGTTCAAAAAGGCGGGAGTTAGCAGGGTGATGATCACTTGCATCTCCAAGAAACTTTTAAGGTAACCCAACTTCCTCAACAACTCTCCCTACTTTTCCTCTTGCCTCCTGATGCAGTGTACTGAATTTGACTTGATCAATTTATTTTGAATTCACAGGTCTTGTCCCTGCAACTCCCTAGTGCATTTCACAGGAAAAATGAGAGTTTATAAGCTAGCTCCAAAATTGCTACAGGTTCAATCTTCCCTTTTTCCAAACCCTCGACAGGCTTTTAAAACTCAAGCATAGCATTACCTATCCACGATGGGTCATATTCCCCTCTATTCACTAATGTTAGCAAAAAAAGTCAACGTGTCGAGTGGGCTCCCAGGCTTATACTCACTTAATTTCACTAATGTAATAAAAAGGAAATACCCTTGAAATGCTGAAATAATATATAGCCCTCATTCTTCTCAACTCAGTTGAAAGCTTTTTTATTAAAAATAAACTTACTAATTACAGTGTCCAGTAACTTGTACTCGCATTCTGGCAGAATGCTTTGCAAGAAGAGGTCACTGAAGTCATCGGGCATCATCAGATCAAAACCTGGCACCAATGGAAAGCAAAATTAATTCACTTTTCTTGCACAATGTTTAAGATTAAAATAAATTGCAAGGCTCGTAGTTCTTTACAGTTTGACATCAACTTCCAATAATATTGCACAGGAACATTAAATATCTAATCTTTATAAAGAATAGGCACCCAAAGTACCTTACTGTAGGTATTAGAAAATTCTCCAGTATATTTATCCAACAGCACAGTAACCTTTTAGATGACCACAACATTCATCTGAATTGCTAAGTAACTGTAATTCTAGTCAAAATGGCTCACTAAGGCAAGTCTTTCCTCCCCCGTTTCTTTAAGTGTACCATAGTTGGTGCTCTTAGCTGCTACGGTCACTGTAAATAAACTGCAGAGTCCCCATCTGCCTCAAGTTATTGCTGGCGGATGCTGGCACTAGCCACTGCATGCAAGTATGAATTCTAGCAGTAGCCCCTTATGTTCACAATTGGCACTCTCTATAGGTTTCCTTCCAAATTATACAACGATGAATGGACATTTCAAAGTTTCCACTGGGCATTGGCCATTAAGACAGAGACTATGCAGCCACAGAGGATATACAAGCACTTTGCCTAGCTGATGGTTGGCATACAATGACTGCTTTACTTACTGCTTTTGCTTAAATCCTGATGGCTTTTGTAGAGCTCTTCCCCCAGCGGACCAAAGATAGCTACCAGTTGGCTCTTACTCAGTGCCCGGAGTGTGGCTCCGTCCATGTCGCAGAAGGACAGGTCGATATTGTTGGCATCATACTTGTGCTTCTCGACGTGGTAACTGATCCATTCCAGGACGTGCTGCTTGCTCCACAACTGAGGGTCGAGTTGAAACCAAGAGGTGGAATCTAGACAACAACAACAACAACAAAAATCCATTAAAAAAAGGTGGTCGGGTGATTCACTCACAGTATCGACAGGTGCATCACATTGTAAAACTGCCCAACCCTACTCCAGAGTCAAGCTATGAATATATGAATTAGCACAATTCATCTTTCCATTTACACCAGCATCCAAGTCTCAGCAAACATGCACTTTGAATATTTTATTTACTGGATGCCAACAGCTGCTCAAGCATAATTTTATATGAAGCAGTCGCCAGATGATGTTAGCTGGGAGCAAGGTCACAAAGACAAACAGAAAGTTAAACTGTTAAGAAACCCCAATTGATCCTATAGAATGCAGCTAAAATTGCCCATCATTACAAGAAGGACAAACTTTTTGAAATTGGTGACTGGATATTTCTGCCATGGAGTCCGCTGGTAGGTGTGTAGCAGCAGGTTGGGGGTTATCTAGTTAAACTACACCCTGTGAGGAGCCTTCATAATCCTAGCTCTGGGGAGCAATCTCAAGACAGCAAACCGTCAGATTTACCTCATTGTACAGCCAACAACATACTATTTAAAAATAAACAGATCTACAATTTAAAAATAAACAGATCTACTTCTCTCCAAGATGTGTTACCCTTCAGCCTATATTTTTTTGTCCACTCTCATTCCTCCCCTTGCACATCTCTCCCATTCTGTTGTGTCTTCTCTCTCTCTCTCTCTCTCGCTCTTACCGAGTATGTCTGTTGGAAGCATTGGGCCGGGTAGCTGCTCCCTGGCGAGGGACTGATTATCTTCAGTCTGATACATAGAGCGCATCACATCAGTCAGAATATTGCCAAGTCCATAGGTTGAAGCCATGATAACGCCTGCGGATAGGGAACAGTTAATATTTAGTCAAATCCACACAAGCAAGCACTAATGTCGAGATCTCAAACAGCATTGCAATAAAGCGAGTGCGCCATAAAAATAAACAAACTTTGCCATTTAAAATGGGTGAATATTGATCAAATAAAATATAATAATTGCATTGTAGCTTTTTACTTGTACGTCGATATCCGATTGTACAATGGTCGGTAAAAAAAAAAACCCTACCTTTGAGAGGGAGTCTGGTTCAGCAAAGCTCGAATTGTAATCCGTACTTTAGATTGCTCCTCACAAAAGATGTTTGCACCCTAACTAGAGACTCTCACATCCGCACACCTGGCGTTTACCGCGGCTGCTGATTCTCTTTTGGGACTCGTCAATTTATATAACTCACCTCGGATCACGCGGCAAGCTCTCTAGCCAGAAACTCCACCTTCGGGGGAATTCCTACCTAAGCCGGGGCCATGGTCACTGAGGATGGATTTGCATAAAAGGGAGAGGAGGGAGATAGAGAGAGAATAAAGCGCATTAATGCACCTGGAAGTTGGCCAAGCCGCCAGGCTAGTGACGGGAAACCAGATCCCTCCCATTAATCATTGCCAGAAAGCTCAAATCAACAAGTTTTGTAATGTGTAAGATATGTGTGAAATAGTATGGCTTTATCGCAGGGAAAGTTACAGGCTTGTGAGTAAACGCGCGAGTTGGGTGTGCTTTCCAATTGCTTCGATTTGTTTCGGACTCAAAGTTTGCAACATGGTCAATATTGTCTCTTTGCAGCTTTTCAGAACTATTCTTCAGGGCATCATCTGCTTCACTGGTGTGATGTAACAACTGCAGAACAGTCCGTGACTCGCCCTGCTCCCACTCACACAGCCTCTTGGCTCCCTGTGTGTGTGTGTGTGTGGAGACTCTGACTCAGTGGAGATGTTTTCATTTTGCTTTCTGTCAAACTGGGCCAAGTTTTCGCTGCACCTGCTCCAACAGGTGCATGGCCTCTCACGCTGCTCTCTGCTGCCCCCATACGGTTCGTGTGGGGAGAAGCGCCTCTGTGCCGAGTGCTGGTGTTTTACAGGAACAGGAGGAGGCCATTCAGCCGCCCCCCCCCCCCCCCCCAGCCCGCTCCTCCATTCAATCAGATCATGGCTGATCTGTACCTCAACTCCATTTAGCCACCTTAACTCCATAATCCCTTGCCTAACCAAAATCTAGCGATCTCAGTCTTGAAAGCTTGCCTCAACCTCCACAGCCTTTTGGGGGAGAGAGTTCCAGATTTCTACCACCCTTTGTGTGAAAAAGTGCTTCCCGATTTCCTTCCTAAATGGCCTGGCTCTAATTTTGTGTGTCCCCCCCTCGTTCTTGATTCCCCATCAGAGGAAACAGTTTATCCGTATCTACCCTATTGAATTCTTTTAACATTTTAAACACCTCAATCTTTTATACTCAAGGGAATACAAGCCTACTTTATGCAACCTGTCCTCATAATTTAATCCTCATCATTCTGATGAATCTGCGCTGCACCCCCCACTGTGTTCAGAATCTCTCAAACTTACTACTTAGGTCAGTTCTGTTCTAATATCTTAGGCTGCAATTTCACTACATCTGTGTCACCGCAGCACTGCGGTTACAGTGCAAGAGCAGTCTGAACGCCAATGTCAAGGTCCAGCAGATCAATGAAGCAGAGTGACAGAGTGCGGGAGCACCTTCACCACACGGACTGCAGCGGTTCAAGAAGGCGGCTCACCGCCACCTTCTCAAGGGCAATTAGGGATGGGCAATAAATGTTGGCCTTGCCAGCGATGCCCACATCCCATGAATTAATTTTTAAAATCTCCAAGTTTAGAGTCAGTGCAAAGTGCTTTCTGCTTCGGGTTGACGTCAGTTAGACTTGTGGAGTGTGAATGCACCAGTGACCAGCCAGCCTCTGCATTTTCAGACTTATTTTTATTTCTCAGAGCGTAGAAAATTATTTTCAATATTTTTGATAAATGATTTGAGATTTCATATGGCTAAATTCAAGAACTCCTTGAGTAGGTGGGGCCTCTGTGAACAACTGTCTGCAACATTTGGTGCCCCAGTAAAAGAAAAGAAAGACTTGCATTGATATAGCGCCTTTTACAACCTCAGGACGCCAATGAAGTACTTTTGAAGTGTAGTCACTTGTAATGTCGGAAATGTGGCAGCCAATTTGTGCACAGCAAGCTCCCACAAACAGCAATGAGATCATCTGTTTTTAGTCATGTTGGTTGAGGGATAAACATTGGCCAGGACACCGGGGTGAACTCCCCTGCTCATCTTTAAAATATTGCCACGGGATCTTTTACGTCCACCTGAGAGAGCCGACGGGGCCTCGGATTATCGTTCCATCTGAAAGACGGCACCTCCGACAGTGCGGCTCTCCCTCAGCACTGCACTGGAGTGTCAGTCTGGATTATGTGCTCAAGTCTCTGGAGTGGGACTTTGAACCCACAGTCTTCTGACTCAGACAAGAATGCTACCACTGAGCCGCAGCCGACACCCAGTAACCTGCAGGGCCCATTTTGTGACCCACTCTTTAATGTTACACTCATTTCCAGCTGGAAAAACAATTAAAGGGGAAATTCCCAAACTTTTGGAATGGTTGTTCAACACAGGCTGGCAGTTTATGTGTCCACACTTCAACGGTCAAAGTAAACACCCAATCCTACCTCCATTGATATCATGTTACCATAAAACTCCAAAATATTTCATATTTGCTTTCAAAGTTCATCAGTCAAAGCTTCTGAAATGTTTGTGAAGTTATTCCATTATGAGATATGTTGACTAAATATTTAAAAGAAGCAAACAGGATGATTATGCTGCCATACGCAACAACGCTTTGATAGGTGTTGCTTTGTGGCTTGTGTGAAACTCTTCTACACAGAGTATAATAAAAACACAAAGTGCTGTGAATGCACTGCAGGCTGGTCATCACACAGAAGAGAAAAATTAGTTAATTTTTCAGGCTAGGTGTCAGCTGTGGCTCAGTTGGTAGCACTCTCACCTCTGAGTCAGAAGGTTGTGAGTTCAGGTCCCACTCCAGAGACTTGAGCACATAATCTAGGCTGACACTCCAGTGCTGCACTGTCAGAGGTGCCGTCTTTCGGAGGAGACGTTAAACTGAAGCCTCGTCTGCCCTATCAGGTGGATGTAAAAGATCCCACAGTACTATTTCGAAGACGAGCAGGGGAGTTCTTCCTGGGGTCCTGGCCAATATTTATCTGTCAACTAACATCATTAAAAACAGATTATCGGGTCATTATCTCATTGCTGTTTGTGGGACCTTGCTGTGCACAATTTGGCTGCTGGGTTTCCTACATTACAACAGTGACTACGCTTCAAAAGTATTTCATTAGCTGTGAAGTGCTTTGGGACATCCTGAGGTTGTGAAAGCCGCTATATAAATGCAAGACTAACTCTGGTCTCTTGTGCATCTCCCACTCCCTTCACCCTACCATTGGCAACTGTCTAAGTTCGAAGCTTTGCAATTCCCTCCCTAAACCTCTCTGCCTCTCCACCTCTCTCTCCTCCTTTAAGATGCTCACTGAAACCTGCCTCTTTAACTAAGCTTTTGGTCACCTGGTGTAATATCTCCTTCTTTGGGCTCAGTGTCAATTTTCAACTTATTACGCTCCTGTAAAGCACTTTGGGACGTTTTCCTACATTAAAGGCGTCATATATAGGCAAGTTGTTGTTGTTGTAGTAGTAGTCAGGCTAAGTTGCTTCCCTGAATGGTGAGAAATGGAAAAGAATGGCCATGTAAGAATAAATAGTTTGTCACAGCTGTTGGAAATATTTATTATTTTCTATTTACTCAAGAAGGTAGTTACGTCTAATGATTATTATAAAATCTATGTTGTATCATTGCTAGTATTCATTTATTCTTTTATTGTTTAATAAGCTTGCTTGGCAGTTAAATTTGAAGTCACAGCCCAGTGTAATGTTATTGTCATGCCTTTCAAAGTCAAGCCAGATCACATGAGGGCCTGTGATAGAATCAGTAAGCTGAGATAATGTGAAGCGGGTTCTTTGTTGGGTCCCTGGCATGCTACTGATTTACCTCGATATCTGGACAAGTTAAAACACTCACTGAAACATAGGGAGGGGAGGCTCAATTAGACAGGTTTTCGGAGATGCTGAATCCCAAAATATATCTAGAGCAAAAAAATAAGTTAAAAAAATCAAAACATAATGCCATCCTTCTTTATACATTGTCGGCTGACCTCCTGTCAACGTTCAGAATTTTCTGTATTTATGTTCAATTTCCATCATTCATGTTTATTCTTTTATTTCTATTGTAAGACGGGTCATGTGTTCACACTACAACAAAGGAGATGATAGCTGAGAGCAGCATGTGCTGTGCTGGAGATCGTGGAACTGCTATTCCATTAATCAGTAGTAGTATCAGTCGTGTTCTTCTCCTATACAAATTCGGACCTTTACTGTGATGTACGTACAATACATTGGGTCATAGAATCATAGAATCATAGAAATTTAGGGCACAGAAGGAGGCCATTCAGCCCATCGTGTCTGTGCCAGCCGAAAAAGAGCTATCTGGCCTAATCCCACTTTCCAGCTCTTGGTCCGTAGCCCTGTAGGTTCCAACACTTTAAGTGCATATCCAAGTACTTTTTAAATGCGATGAGGGTTTCTGCCTCTACCACCCTTTCAGGCAGTGAGTTCCAGACCCCCACCACCCTCTGGGTGAAAAAAGTTCCCCTCAACTCCCCTCTACCAATTACTTTAAATCTATGCCCCCTGGTTATTGGCCTCCCTGCTAAGGAAAATAGGTCCTTCCTATCCACTCTATCTAGGCCCTTCATGATTTTATATATCTCAATCAAGTCCCCCTCAGCCTCCTCAGTTCCAAAGAAAACAACCCCAGCCTATCCAATCTTTCCTCATAGCTAAAATTCTCCAGTCCAGGCAACATCCTCGTAAATCTCCTCTGTACCCTCTCCACTGCAATCACATCTTTCCTGTAATGTGGTGACCAGAACTGTACACAGTACTCTAGCTGCGGCCTAACTAGTGTTTTATACAGTTCTAGCATAACCTCCCTACGCTTATATTCTATGCCTCAGCTAATAAGGAAATACATCCCTTATGCCTTCTTAACCACCTTATCTACCTGTCCTGCTACCTTCAGGGGTCTGTGGACATGCACTCCAAGGTCCCTCTGTTCCTCTACACTTCTCAATATCCTACCATTTATTGTGTATTCCTTGGCCTTGTTAGCCCTCCCCAAATACATTACCTCATACTTCTCCGGATTGAATTCCATTTGCCACTTTTCTCCCCATCTGACTAGTCCATTGATATCTACCTGCAGTCTACAGCTTTCTTCCTCACTATCAACCAGACAGGACAATTTTTGTATCATCTGAAAACTTCTTAATCATGCCCCCTACATTGAAGTCTAAATCATTGATATATACCACAAAAAGCAAGGGACCTAGTACTGAGCCCTGTGGAACCCCATTGGAAACATCCTTCCAGTCACAAAAACATCCGTCGACCATTACCCTTTGCTTCCTGCCACTGAGCCAATTTTGCATCCAATTTGCCACTTTCCCTTGGATCCCATGGGCTTTCATTTTTCTGACCAGTCTGCCATGTGGGACCTTGTCAAAAGCCTTGCTAAAATGCATACAGATTACATCAAACCCACTACCCTCATTGATACAAAAAGAAAATACTGGAGATGCTAGAAATCTGAAATAAAAACAGAAAATGCTGGAGATACTCAGCAGGTCAGGCAGCATCTGTGAAGAGAGAAACAGAGTTAACG
The DNA here is from genome assembly GCA_030390025.1 of Squalus acanthias. Classification (NCBI taxonomy): domain Eukaryota; kingdom Metazoa; phylum Chordata; class Chondrichthyes; order Squaliformes; family Squalidae; genus Squalus; species Squalus acanthias. The sequence goes on along the minus strand of CM059441.1, from coordinate 40,655,395 downwards.
TTTCAGGTGGATGACCTTTTGCCAGACCCTCATTGATCCTCCCTGTTACCTCCTCAAAAAATTCAATTAAGTCAGACAGACTCGACCTTCCCTTAACAAATCCATGCTGACTGCCCTTGATTAATCCGTGCCTTTCTAAATGATGATTAATACTGTCCCTCAGAATTCTTTCCAATAATTTCAGTGTAAATATTTATGCAGCACTCATTTGGCCATCAAGTGTTCTTTTAAAAATCAGTTACAAAGAATCCTGACTAATTTTTAATGTCCTTTTTTCCAAATCCATTTGGCAAAGCATTGGTTGCTGGTGACACCATTTATATACTCAGCCCAGAGGAGTTTCTGAATCAGAAGGGTGAATGAGCTGACAGAGTTTATACTATGTAAGTTATATGTCTGTTGAACCACCTTGAGCTTTGTAATTTAAAAATACAACTTGCATTAATATAGGGCCTTATCACCCCATTGAAATGTCTGAAAGTACATCACACAATGCAAATACCATCAGTTCTTTGGAATTAGAATTGGAGCACAATTTTCTGAATTTCAGTCATTTGAGTTGGAATAACAGTGCAAATCATACAAAAGCCCATAATAGTACAACAACTGTTTTTTTTAATTTGTTTATGGGATGTGGGCGTCGCTGGCAAGGCCAGCATTTATTGCCCATCACTAATTGCCCTCGAGAAGGTGGTGATGAGCCGCCTTCTTGAATCGCAGCAGTCCGTGTGGTGAAGGTGCTCCCACAGCGCTGTTAGGTAGGGAGTTCCAGGATTTTGACCCAGCGACGATGAAGGATCGGTGATATACTTCCAAGTCAGGATGGTGTGTGACTTGGAGGTGGTGGTGTTCCCATGCGCCTGCTGCCCTTGTCCTTCTAGGTGGAAGAGGTCGCGGGTTTGGGAGGTGCTGCCGAAGAAGCCTTGGCGAGTTGCTGCAGTGCATCTTGTAAATGGTACACACTGCAGCCAGCGGTACGCCGGTGGTGGAGGGAGTGAATGTTTAAGGTGGTGGATGGGGTGCCAATCAAGCGGGCTGCTTTGTCCTGAATGGTGTCGAGCTTCTTGAGTGTTATTGGAGCTGCACTCATCCAGGCAAGTGGAGAGTATTCCATCACACTCCTGACTTGTGCCTTGTAGATGGTGGAAAGGCTTTGGGGAGTCAGGAGGTGAGACACTCGCCGCAGAATACCCAGCCTCTGACCTGCTCTTGTTGCCACAGTATTTATGTGGCTGGTCCAGTTAAGTTTCTGCTCAATGGTGAATTTATATAGCACTTTCCTCATACAGGAAACACAGGAAGTTAGCATGCAGGTACAGCAAGCAATTAGGAAGGCAAATGGCATGTTGGCCTTTATTGCAAGGGGGTTGGAGTACAAGAGTAAGGAAGTCTTGCTACAATTGTACAGGGCTTTGGTGAGACCACACCTGGAGTACTGTGCACAGCTTTCGTCTCCTTATCTGAGGAACGACATACTTGCCTTAGAGGCAGTGCAGTTCACCAGATTGATCCCTGGGATGAGAGGCTTGTCCTATGAGGAGAGATTGTGTAGATTGGGCCTATACTCTCTGGAGTTTAGAAGAATGAGAGGTGATCTCATTGAAACACATAAGATTCTGAGGGGGATTGACAGGATAGATGCTGAGAGGTTGTTTCCCCTGGCTGGAGAGTCTAGAACTGGGGGGCATAGTATCAGGATAAGGGGTAGGCCATTTAAAATTGAGATGAGGAGGAATTTCTTCACTCAGAGGGCTGTGAATCTTTGGAATTCTCTGCCCGAAAGGGCTGTAAATGCTGAGTTTTTGAGTATATTCAAGGCTGAGATAGATAGATTTTTTAGACTCTTGGGGAATCAAGGGATGTGGGGATCGGACGGGAAAGTGGAGTTGAGGTCGAAGATCAGCCATGATCTTATTGAATGGCGGACCAGGCTCGAAGGGTCGTATGGCCTACTCCTGCTCCTAATTCTTATGTTCTTATGTTGTTTAACACAATAAAACATCCCAAGGTGCTTCACAGGAATGTAATCAGACAAAAATTGACACCGAGCCAAAGAAGGAGACATTAGGGCATGTGACCAAAAGCTTAAAGGAGGCGAGGCAGAGAGGCTTCAGGAGGGAATTGCAGAGCTTGGGGCCCAGACAGCTGAAGGCACAGCCGCCAATGGCGCTCGAAGGAAGTGGGCTGAGTTACCAGCAATCAATTCATTGCCAAATCTACATATGGGATTGGAAAAAAGACATTAAAAATGAGTAACTGATTTTTAAAAGAGCACTTGATGGTCAAATGAGTGCTACGTAAATATTTACACTGTGTTCGAGAAAAGCAGAGTTCTCGGAGGTTTGTCGGGCTGGAGGAGGTTACAGAGATAGGAGGGGCGAGGCCATGGAGGGATTTGAACACGAGGATGAGAAATTTATAATTGGTGGACCGGGAGCCAATGTAGGACAGCAAGCATAGGGGTGATGGATGAACGGGACTTGGTTCATGTTAGGATACGGCCAGCAGTGGTTTGGAAGAGCTGACGTTTATGGAGGGTGGAAGATGGGAGGCCGGCCAGGAGAGCGTAGGAATCGTCGAGTCTGGAGGTAACAAAGGCACAGATGAGGGTTTCAGCAGCTGATGAGCTGAGGCTGGGGGCGGGGACAGACAATGTTACGGAGGTGGAAGTAGGTCGTCTTCGTGACAGATAGTTAAATGTTACTGAATCCTGTTTCTTTAACCAATGTTGCTTTAAACAACAAATATGGTGCGAGCTCCCATTAAATGAGTTCCAGATCCTTTTCCCTTCATTTTTCCCTGAAGTATATTTCAAAGGGGCACCATCTTCATGAAAGGCTGCTTGGCAAAATTACTTTTGGGGGGGCAGTGACTATCTGCAAAGTTCAGCTCCCTTGCCCTGTAACAGTTCTCAGGCAGGAGTATGTCCCTCTGCCTGAGAATCCTCTCTCGCAAGTTTCTCCTCTGAGCCACCTCTCTCGATTAGGTCACCATCAAGCTCTGTTTCATACAACAACAACAAAAATGAAAAAAAAGAAAAACAAACAAATGTTTCGAGCTAAACACAATTCTCTCCAACCACTTGATTCAGGATCCTGATGGCAGGCTCCACTCTCCATTTATACTCAGAATTAGCTGAACAACCATTAACTATGACGTGGTGAACTTTAGTAGGCAGACTACCATAAAAGACAATAAAACGCTAACTTTTAAAACTAAATTTAGAATTGCAAGCCATGACCTTTAAAGAGCCAGTGTCTCATTTGAAAATAAGTGTTTTGGCAAAACTTTATTTTCCTTGAAGCGAATGAAGAGCTGAAAGAATCATTCCCATCAAGGCAGTGTGACTTGCGTGCCATGAGGTGATATCTATACATTCAATTTACATCATTAGTTTGAATATTTGTCAGTCAACAAAGAATGCTTTGCCAAACAGCTTTTCGTGAGTCTTTATGCTCTTATTAGATTTTTGGACTCTAGGGGAATCAAGGGATATGGAGATCGGGCGGGAAGGTGGAGTTGAGGTCGAAGATCAGCCATGATCTTATTGAATGGCGGAGCAGGCTCGAAGGACAGTATGGCCGACTTCTGCTCCTAATTCTCATGTTCTTACGGCGCCCCTTTAAAATATGCTTTAAAGTACCATGAAGAACTAAAGAATCTGGAATACATTTAAAGGGAGCTTGCACCATATTGATTATTTAAAGCAACATTTACTAAAGAAACGGCATTCAGAAACATTTAACTATCAGTATTTCTGGGCCTCGGTAATGAGTCCGCTGTTATTCCGACTCAAATGGCTGAAATTCAGAAAATCGTGGTGCAATTCTAAAACCCAAAGAGCATTTGCATTGTTTGCAATAGAAACAGAAAATGCTGGAAGTACGCAGTCAGTCAGTTACCATCTGTAAAGAGAAAAGACAGGTTGTGACGATCTGGGTATGTCGCCTTCATCAGAACTGCCTTGTTTGTTTTACAAATAGCGAATACACATGCCCTTTTATTATTCACACAGCACCAGCATAGTTGACACCCAACTGGACCCGGACGAGAGCCTGGTAACTTGCAAAATTAAATTGGATCCAAGTGAGAACCAGGGGGAGATGTAAATTTTCTTGAACAGATCTACTGATGGTTCTTCTTAGAGCGGAGAAGGTTAAGGGGAGATTTAATGGAGGTGTTCAAATTCGTGAAGTGTTTTGATAGAATGAGTAAGGACAAACTCTTTCCACTGGCGGGTGGGTTGGTAACCAGAGGACATAGATTTAAGATAATTGGCAAGAGAACCAGAGGGGAGAAGGGAATTTTGTTTTTTATGGAGCGAGTTGTTAGGATCTGAAATGCACTGCCTGAAAGGGTGGTGGGAGTAGATTCAGTCGTAACTTTCAAAAGGGAATTGGATAAATACTTGAAGGGGAAAAATTTGTAAGGCTATGGGGAAAGAGCAGGGGAGTGGGACTAATTGGATAGCTCTGCCAAAGAGGCACGATGGGCCGAATGGTCTCCTGCTGGGCTGTAAAATTCGATGAGATTATTGAGGGCAGTCCAGCCTGTCAGTTCTAAAACTCACTGTGCTCGCATGTTCATTGCCTGCAAGAACTCAAGTAAGATGGGCATGGGGTTGGAAGATGTGTTTCGTCACTGCCTGGCCAGTCCACTAGGTAGGGGGAGGGGTCATTGATTTTGTCACAGAAAAAGCCATTTGCCTGTTTACTTCTGAAATTTGATATGGAAGTTCAAGTACAGCTTGAATGTTTGCTCACAATACAGCCCAACAGGAACTGCTAATCCAGTCCGTGGCCCTCCCAGTATTTTTGAGTGGGTTGTTCCGCACTACAGGAAGGTGTCTGTACGTGCACTAGTGTGTCCTGCCAGGCAGGCAAAATGGTTACGGTTTGAGGTAAATTTCCGGGAA